>JASAND010025229.1:0-39591 GCA_030248195.1 Trissonchulus latispiculum
CTCGCTCGTTGGGCATGGCAAAGGCTTCGGCATAACGGGTTAGATAATCGACAATAACTAGGACGCATGTATTTCCATTCCTGGTTTCCCGGGAACCGAAATGCATGACGTCCATAGCCACGATATCTAAGGGGGCATGGGCAAGGAGGGGTTTTTGGAGCAGAGCCTGATGATTCCGGGGACCATGGTTAAACCGCGCACACGGTTTACATTGGGTGATATAGTCGGTGAGGTCTTGGGACATGGTTGGCCACCAGTAGCGGGCTGCTAGGGAGGCATGGGCACTTTTATGACAGCGGTGGCCGCCTGTCATAAAATGGGAATGGACTTCGGCCAACAAGTCCTCACGCCGACCTTTGGGGACAACAACGGCTTTGAAGGACTCATCACGGCGACGAGCCCTTTCGTCAACATTCCACCAATACAGGACGCCCCCCTGCAGGTGGAAATAGGGGCGCAGCTTGCGAAGGGTTGCCGCCAAGTCGGGGTCAGGGGGTTGTGCCGAAAAAGGGGGGGGGGGGGGGGGGGGGAGGGAGGGGGGGGGAAGTTCTTGTGGTCGATCATATCGAGCACAGGGGAATCCGGGTCCCGGAGTTCGCGTTCCAGGTGGGAAGGGCGGGGGGGGAGGGGTAAGAGGGTAGGAAAAACAGGAGGGGGGGGGGGGTGCTGTTCCTCATCCTCAGGGGGGTTATGGGAGTCCAGCCGGGAAAGACCGTCCGGCACTACATTGATTTTTCCGGGACGGTATTCGACTTCATAGTCGAATTCCATAAGGCCGAGGGCATACTTGGCGACATCCCCTTGGCCTTGCTGCTTATAGTTATTCAGGATGTACTGGACGGCCTGATTATCCGTACGTATAAGGAACTTTTGGATGGTGAGGTAATGCCGGAATTTGCGACAGGCCCACAGGGCACCTGTCCCTTCCAGCTTATTGATATCATAATTCTTTTCGGCGGGGGAGAGGGCGCGGCTAGCATAAGCCACGGGGCGTTCCTTTAACGTACGGGGGCCGGTGGGGTTTTTGGCGGACCGGGGGACGGAAACTCGTTGTTCTAGTACAGCGCCTAGCCCACTGTAACTAGCGTCAACGGATACAATAAACTGCCTTTCAAAATCAGGGAACGCCAGGACGGGGGCTTGGGTGAGTTGGGTCTTAAGGGTCTCAAAGGCTTCCTGACACTCTTCAGACCACACAAAGGGGGCGTTTTTCTTGAGGAGGTCGGTGAGGGGCTTGGCAATGCGGGCAAAATTCAAAACAAACCGGCGATAGTAGCCGCACATGCCAAGAAAGGACTTCACTCCTGTGACGTCCTTGGGGGGTTGGAGTTTGGTGACAGCGGACACCTTGTCGGGATCGACGCTAACGCCGTTACGTCCGACATAGTGTCCAAGGAAGGGGACGGAATGGCGGGCAAAACAGCACTTTTTCAATTTAATACGTAGGCCGTTTTCCCGCAGTTTCTGGAATGTGGTCTGAAGGGTGTGGATATGGGACATGGGGTCAGTGGAGGGGATGAGAACGTCGTCAATATAGACGGGGAGGTCGGTGAGGACTTTCTCCATAATCCTCTGGAAGGTGGCCGGGGCGTTACATAATCCGAAGGGCATAACATTCATATGGAACAGGCCCATATGAGAAACAAAGGCGGTTTTTTCGCGGTGTTCGGGGTAGACCTCCACCTGCCAGTAACCGGCGGCTAGGTCAATGGTGGAAAAGATGTTTGCACCCTGCAATTGGTCGAGAATTTCATCGATTTTGGGGAGGGGGTAATTATCTTTCTTCGTGATTTTATTGAGGCGGCGGTAATCGATGACAAGACGGGTAGATCCGTCCTTTTTCCCGACCAGAATGCAGGGTGAGGACCAGGGGGAAGTGGAAGGGGAGCACACGCCCTCGTCAAGCATGGCTTTAATGTGTTTCTCAATCTCGGCCTTGTCCTTCGGATTATTTCGGTACGCCCGGCTTTTGATGGGGCCCTCCTTGCCGGTATCTATGATGTGCTGGTCCACTTTTGTCCGCCCGGGGTTTCCGGGGCGGGCAATAACATCAAAATACTCGACAAGGAGGCGTTTAAGGCCGTTTTTGAAGTGTTCATCGAGGTCCATAGCGGCGAAATCCACATTTTCCTCGATGAACTTGACGCGTTCTTCCATGGAGGGGAGGGGTTGGGGTAGCATGGTGTCTGCCGAGTAATGCAAGTCGTTAAACCCGCGCAGACCCTGCTCTGAAGGGAGAGGGGCTGGATCCAATTGTTCAGAGGTACTGGGTTGGGGTGGGTTTGCCTCCAACTGTTCCTGGGAAGGGGCATCCGGCAGGAAAAATTCGTCTGCCGGGGGTTCCGAGGCATCCGCAAAGAGGACCTCGGCTTCCGTCATCTCCTCGAGGTGACAAGTCACGGGGTCAGCATCCAGGGAAGGGGTAGTGGGGACAACTTCGGCTTCCGAAGCTGTTTGGGGAAGTTGGAGGCAATAGATAGTGGGGTCAACCCACTTTACCGGGGAATGATCGGGTTCCATCATATCCGTGGGGTCCAGTGTACCTCCGGGCAAAAATCTGTCCTTTTCACTGGGGAAGGGTAGGGGAGAGGGAGGGCTACACTGGGCTGCCCGTATAGCCGGATGGTCTGTCCAGGATTGTAGACTATCCTGGAGCTGGAGTAGGTTCACTCCCCATTCCGTCGCATACTGACGTCCGTCAGCCTCCTGAATGGGGGTGATGGGCTCGGCCTCGCCGAGGGACAGATTTTTAGGGAGGTCAACCAGACAGTCATGGGGGTTATAGACACGGATATAGGTGACCTTGTCCGACGTTTCAAGGACACCAGGGACAGGGTAGACCTCATACCGCTCCATAAGTTCCGGGTCGGGTTCAAAAAGGACTGCTTGGTAGCAGTTGGGTTGCTTTGCGCCGTCGACAAGACAGCGCACGGGGACCATAGCTTCAGACCGGGGTTGCAGGGTTTTCTTCTCCCTCATACAGAAGAAAACGCTAATAGCGGTCTGAATGCTAAACTTGTTAGCCAGGGCCTGTAGTTCTTCCGGGGTCAGGAGGGGCGTCTCCCAGTAAGGAGTTCGGAGGGAGTGGGTTTTTGGGATAATCGACCAGTCGGCTCTTTCCAGGAAGTCATAACCAATTATGACGTCCTGGTGTAACCCTTGGGTTACATGGAAGGTGAAACTGAATTTATGGTTATTACAAACAAAGGGGAGTTCGCAAGAGCCGACTATTTGAAGGGTGGACCCCGCTGCTGCAGTGGACACTTTGGCCACCGTTGCAGTGTCCAGGGAAAGGGAGAGGGTACCCGAGGCATTTACGCGGTCGAAAAATGCCTTGGATATGAGGCAAATATTGGCCCCGGAGTCTACAAGGGCAATGGCTTTGACCCCGGACACGCTCACCAGGATTAGGGGGCTTTTCCGCAGAGCAATACGGGAGCATTGCGACGCGAAAAATGACGTATTGCCCATCAAAACGGCTTGGACCGCTTCTCTGATGGGATTAGGGGGCGGGCTTTTGGGTGGTGAGGCGTCCAAGGTTTGCGCCTCCTCCTCCAAACATTGCGTTGGGTCCGGAGGAAGCGAAGGGGGCGGGGTTTTTTCGGGGGATCTGGGTTGGGTAGGAGAAATAGGTTTTTCGGATTGAGAGGGGGCTTCCCCCTCAGAAAGGGACCGTTTATGGGTAGGGGACCGGGTTTTCTTCGATTTTGGAGCGGTCTTATTGGTCGTTGGGTCGGACTGAGGACGCTGAGGTTGAGGTAGAGGATCAGCCCAAATGGACATATTGGGGAGACGGAGTTGGCCAGATGCTTCCAGCTCCTCCGTCCGGCGGCGGTCCATGGCCATGAAGTCGAAAAGCAAGTTCTCGAACTCGTCGACTTTCCTTCGGACCTGGGTCATGGTGGTGTGGAAGTCTTCGTTAGCCTTTCTAGTGGCGTGGCCCACAGAGGTTAACACTTCATGTTGGGCTGCCTCCACCTCGTTCAGCTCCTCGCGGACTTCCTGGAACATGTCACCCAATTCGAAATAGGGTGCCCACTGTTCCGGGGTAAAGGGATTGGCGGAAGTTGCGGTTGGGGGGACAGGATCGTGGCGGGCGCTTTTGGAATGGCGGGGGGCGAGCCGCCACGAATTGTCCCCTTTATTCCGCAAGAGGCGGATGGGGTCAGGGTTTGTTCCAGAGGAGCCGTCGTCAAGGTTACGTAGGTTACGTAACCGGGAGGTAAGGGTATCATTATCCAGGGAAGTGGGGACATCCTGGTGCTGTGAGGCGCTGGGGGGGTTTTGCCGACCAGAGGTGGACGGCAAGATCTCCCCAGGGCTTTGTTGGGAGTTAGGGGGGGAATGGGTACGTACGTTATCAGATATACGTACGTTTTTGCGGTTTTGTCGGGTAAGGGGTGGGGTAGTCGGCAGTGGGTCCTTTAGGGGAGGGACGTTGTCGATGAGATCCACTTGGATCTTTTTCGTCGCTTTCTGGGGTTTATAGGAATGCCGGGCGGGTTTCCACTGCCGACTTTTAACCCGCTTATCACTCAACAGCACCAGATTTGCCCCGGTAAGAGGCGGGTGAAAGGTCGAGGGAGAATAGGAATCATGATGAAAATCATGATTCCCTTGCTGGGGTGGGGTTAGAGGAAGTCTGGTGTGGTCCAAGACTGAGGTCGGCAGGGGGTTTGGGGGAGTTTTGGCGTGGTCCAAAACTGGGATCGGCGGGTCAGTTTGGGTAGGGGCGGACGAAGGCGGCCTTTTGCGAGACTGGTCTCCCCCGTCTCCAAAAGGTTTCACCTGTTTCCGCCACCGGTTCCAAAACTTATAAGGACGGGTATTACCTTCCTTATCCCTGATAAGGTTCCCGCCGCCGGGGTACCCACCATTGGCCATGACCAAATCGTGGGAGGGGAACCAGACCTGACGACGCTTCTTCTGACGCTTCCTCCGGATACAATATTTGCAACTGGGGTTGTTGCAAATCTCCTGATATTGGGCGGACACGGCCTGGAGGCCCATGGTCTGTTTCCATTCAGACCAGAACCAATTGGGGCGGAGCAGGCCATTACCGTATCGGACGGAATCCCCGCCGCCGGGGAATCCTCCGTACATGTTGACCAGCTCCTCTGTGGGCCTCCACTGACAAACCCTGACCTGCTTGGGTTCCAGAAAGGAAAGGCTACGTCGGACAGGGTAGGGGGGTTCAGCAATATGGTCGAACAGACTAGGCAGTCCGTTCTTGGGGGAAGGGGACGGGGTATAATCCGTTGAACAAGAGGATCCAGATAGGGAGTCTGTTCGGTAAGATTTGGAAGGAGGGGCTGAGGGGTTAGGTTCCTGGGAGTTTGGGTCAGATGACAGGGGGTCATTAGTAAAGGCAAGGACCATATTTACAGCGTAGGAGGGTTGCCGGGGGCGCCCTCCTGGGTTTACTGAGGACGCCCCTGGTTGGCGTTTCCCTGGTTCTGAAAAAGGCCAGGGGGTCTCTGACTCCTGGGTGGGGGTGGGAGGTCGTTCTGGGCACCTCCCTGTTGGTCAGAGGATTGGGACGGGTTTAGCGGCTGATCCGTGACAGCCACCTTAGGGTTACTCAACATACGTAAAAACCCGGGGTGGTTTGGACCCAGGTTCTGGACTGCTCGGATCCGGTCGGGGCATTGGATCCAACCATGCCCTTCCTTTACACACCAGAAGCACAATCTCGGTCCGTATGGCCTCTGGTTGGGGTTATTGGGACGGGGTCCAGAAGTGGTGGGGTAATTATAGCCAGACCTATAATTAGAGTTGGGACGAGGGTTCTGAGATCGGGGAAAACGGGGCTGTTGGTATTGGGCTCGAGCTTGAGGGGGGTAGGGCGGTGCCATACGCATTTCTGCTGCATAGGCCTCTCGCTCCGGGGAATTTGGGGAGTAATCAAGGTAATCAGGGTCTTCGAAAGGGTCGTCATAAGCTCGAGCCACGAAGGCTAGGGGCGGGGTTTCTTCCTCCATGGCCCGCTCGACGGACTGGACGATAAGCAGAGCTCGGTCGATCATGGAACTCTGCTCATTTTGGGGCCAGTAGGACATTTCGGCTAGCTGACCAGCCACCCGGACCCTAAGGGCTTCCCTCAGGCCGGATTTGAACTGTTCAGCCATTTTCCGGTCGCGTTCCCGGATACCAGCGGAGGGGAAGGCTTTTACCGCCAAAAGTCGGAGGGCCGTTACGTACTGGTGGGCTTTTTCCGAGGGTTGTTGCCTTCGGCGGTAAAATTGGTCGGCATACTGCTCGACCGTCGTGGGAATGGGCTCGTACAATTGCTTCAAAATGTCCACCAGTTTCTCGAAGGAATCGGGTAGGTTCGGGCCATGGAGGGCTTCCTTGACGGAATCGTCAAGAAACTGCCACAAAATTCGGTGGAGGAGGTGGGGAGGGACTTCATGGACACGAGCCGTGTCCTTGAAGTTAGAAATCCAGGTCGTAAACTTAATCTGGCTCTGGGGGCCTAGGAATGGTTTCGTTCCCTTAAAGGCCTTTAGGTACTCAGCCACGTGTCGCGCCGTGGACAGATTGGACTGCTCCACCTGGGCTTCCCTGGTGTGCAGTCGGGGATCAGGGCGTCTCCGGGAAAAGGGAGGGCGGGTAGGTCGGTTAGCCCGAGTATCACTTTGGGCCCGGGGGCGAAATGGGAATGTGGGGCCATCGTCGCCGGATTCCGAGTCAGATGACGGCGGAGAATCGCCGTGGGGAGGGGATGGACGGCTAGGGGGCTGCCCCCTCGTCCTTGGTTCGGGTGGGGGTTTCACGTCGGAATCCTTTTCGATGGCCGCCACAATCTCGAGGAATTCTGTATAAACCCTGGGGTGGTTTTGATACAGAAAAACCCACATTTCCCGGGTCATATGGCGTACCTGCTGGGCCAGGACCGACTTACCAATCTGGTCGTCGAGGTCTTCATAGGGGGTTCTATGCGTAGGAGGGGCCCAGCCAGGACACGCCGGAACTTTGGGACAAAAACCCAGAGCGGGTTTTTTCTTGGGTTGGGGCTTTCCGGACGGCTGTTCCAGGAGAGTGGGATTGGGGGGTGGGGCTGAATCTGCTGAATTTCCGGAGGTAGAGGGGTAGGACCCCTGTGAGACCAGGGGGGGCGTCCCATCGTCATAATTCTGACGGTTCCGTAGATCACCCGACTTGTCCCACATCAAGCCGGATGAGGGAGAGGCCAGGCCCCAGTGCTGGCTAGACCGGCGATTTTGGGGTTTTTGAGCTCCCTCAGAGGTAGCTCTGGGTCGGATAAGGGAGGGCATGGATTTTCTCACTCGTGATTGGGCGGGGCCCGAATCAGTGAGACGATCAAAAATGGGGTTTTTGGGGTTAGGGGCTTCGCCGATCAGCCGGGCCAGCTGCTCTTGGTATTTTTTCCACTGGCCTCGGGTACGCAATTTATCTTCTTCACTGGGGTCGGAACCGTCCAGATGGACCGTGGAATCATGACGGGAGGGGCTTCCTCTACCTCCGTCCTGGGGGGAGTCCGACGAGGGGTGTAGATCGTCCTCGGGACTCAGTCCTGACCCGAGGCGGATGTGAACGGAAGATCCGTGCTGCCCAGAACTTCCGCCCACGGCCCCAAGGTCAGGAGGGGGAGGGTCAGGGGACCGGGCCACTCTGGGTTTACTATCAAAGGGGTCATCGTCAGGGAGGTGATTATCCATTATTAACGAAACACAAGAAAAAACAAAACACTTACCGAGGTAGTTATATACGTATATCAAAAATTTGGGCAGAACTTGGGGACAAAAAGGGACTTTTGGGACGATATACGTATATAACTAGGGCGGGTCAGGGGTTTCTAGGCCAAGGGAACGAAACTCCAATAATACGTACGTATTCCAGGCCAAAATTCGGGGGTTGGGTCAATCTCCGGATCGACCTGGGTTTTCGAGGAATCCGTCCAAGGGGTAGCAGCAATCCACCAGTTGGAGCTGACAAGGGCCAACAATACCGGGTTAGATTCCTGGGCGGGTCCTGGAATCTGACCAAATTTTACAAAAATTTTTATATTTCCCTCCCAAAAATTTTCGGGGTGGGGAGGGGCAATTTGGTATAAATTTAGGGCGGGTAGGGAGTTGCTGGTATAATAGGGGTAGATTATCACCTGGCGTGGTCCTGGTGATAATCTAAGGGAAAAGTTGGTCTGCCCAACTATAATAAATAAATTTCCAATAGGTAGGAAAAAATAACACGACACGAAATTAGGCACAAGAATAAAATAAACACACCACTTGTCAACAAAAAGGCAAACGGGACTAATAAAATTCACGGGGGAATTGACAGGAAGTCAGGCGTCTGACTGGGACTTTAAGCGATGCGTGGGCGGGCCTTCAAAGGACCCAAGCAGTCAGGCGCCTGATAAGGACTCAAGCGGTGCGGGGGCGGGCCAAAAAAGTTAACACAAAGGTTTGCAATTGGAATGACGTCAATTGCAGACCTTTGTGAATCCACACGGGGGGGATGGGTATAAGAGACCGGCGGATCCAGTCAAAGGTAAGTACAATAGGCAGGGCCGAAAATTATATAGGATTCTAAAAAGAATTTTTGGGCTAAGGGGGGGGGCTAGAAAAATTAACTTAGGGGAGAGGGAAAAATAGAAAAAATATTTCGGGGGGAAAAAATAAAAGGGGAGAGCCTAGAACTGGCAGCCTAATGTAAAATATGGGGGAGCTAGGGATTTTAACCACTGAGCTCAAGCCCCAAATTTACAAGTGGAACTGTGCGCAGGACGCTGACCTACGACTGCGGGTGGAGATATTTAGTCCAGGCGGCTCTCTACCACCGACTTGCCTCGCCAAGGGGGGACCGGATAATTTCTGGGGGACGCCAACGGGGCGCCCAGCAAAAATTCGGGGGACACACGCACAACAAGGGCTCAGTTATAAATCAGTTCCGGGCTATTCCCAGAACTCTACCTAGCTAGGAAATTAAATCAAACTAATTAGAACTAGTAAATAAATTAATTAAAGTAGTTGACAGACAACTGTTAGGTTTATTGGAAGGCACAGGACAGGGAATAATACAGCAGAGTCCGTCCGGCGGTATCCGGACAAGACAGACAAGGTACAGCGGACTTCCCGCACAATAACAGAAATAGGGGGCAAGAAAGGGAACAGAGACCAAGGGAAGGGGGACCAGCAACAAGTAGGGCGCAGCAACAAATACAATAAAATAGGGGGAGGGGAAGTTAGCTAAAGGAAGTTAGACCCAAGGAAGGGAAACGGGGGCAACCCCGCTAGTAGGTGGAAAGAGGGACAGGGGGGGGTGGTTAGGAGTTAACTTTTGAAAGAGTAAGCAAAAAGGAAGGGGGGTTAGATCAGGAAAACAATTAGAAAAGGAATTAGAAAAGGGGTTATTAAAGGAAGAAATCAAAGGCTGGAACTTACTCTTTAGGTGTATAAAAATGGGGGTGGGGCCCCGATCTCAAAATGAACCGACCGCTCTGTAAGAATGAAAACTCCCAACTGACGAAAAGATGATGTAATCATTCAAGGAGAATTTTGTCATGCGTTGGGAACGGGAGGGTCTATCTTCGCTAAGCCAACACGAAAGGGAAAATATGTGCAATGTTAAGTTTACGCTCGGAAATAAGTATTTTTAAATAATTTTCAAAAGATGAGCATAAAGTTAGCACTGCACAATATTTAGGGGAGGGGTTTACATACAAAATAATACATAATTATGGAACTTCCCAACAATTATAATCATACAATATTTATGAGGAATTTGGGGGATTTTGAGGGATTTTGGGGGAGTTTTAAGAAAAATAGCGAAAGTGGGAAATAGGAAAGGGCTTGGAAGGGGGGTGATAACGGGGACGTTATTACCCACATTACAACTGTAAAACATTCTCAATCTCAGCCAAAAGTAGCAGATCTCCTACAGAAATAACGCAAACCAAGTGAAAAATGATAATACACCGTACTAGTTACTGGGACGCTGTTCAGTACTGTACATTTTAACGGGCTGTGTGATCCCGGGTAACCAAGATCCCGAATCAGTCTAGGTTAAAGGTAGACTTGTTAAGCACATTGACGTACAAAGTAATCGAACTACAATAAATATTAAATAATATAATTCAATATTTAAACTAGTATTTAATATTTAATGACCTAACTGCCTTGATATCCCTGATGGTGGCTGTATTTAAATCAGAAAAGACATTGAAACGTTCGTCAGCACAGCCAATCGCCTTACATTTTACATTTTTAAAATTTTCACTGCTTTTCATCTGATTCTTTAAACGGTAGTACTGTTATTGAGCAAGCAAACAATATTTATTGAAGTTACTGAAAACTACCGTTTTTGTCTTCAGCAATCTAGACATTTAAACAACTGAATTATTACACTAATACACTGCCCACGCTATATATATCGAGGTGGTTGGAGTGAGGAGGTCTGATTTTGTTTTATAAGGGAAGGGGTGAGTCGACATTGGATGGAGCGAGCTTCTAACACATAGCGCATGACGCCTGTCACACTTTCTGCATTATGTACTATTGGTAATATTACGTTTTCTTACATTAATGGGTCATGTTACGTTAAACTGCGCAGCGAGTGCAGAATGATTCCGGAATGTTACTGATGTGTCTCGCTGTATTTAGAGACTGTTTGGCAACATTCGATACATTTTACTTCAACGAACTTACTCTTTCGAGGCATTTTGAAAATATTTTGAGAAATACTACATAATGACTTGAAATCTTTCGAGACTGTGAAATGTTTCAAGTCATATGAAAATATCTCGAGACTCTCAAAAATGTTTCGAGTCATGAATAAAATGTCTCACAACACAGAAAACTCTCGAAACACAAACATTTCGAGAAAGAAAATGTCTCAAACGTGAATGTCTCGAATGCTGAGACTTATCTCGAAATATTGAAAAAGAAAATAGTCTGAAAAGCTGAGAATTGTCCAAAAAGTGTGGATAACTCGCCTTACAACATCGCCACTAGTAAGATTTGCCGCCAAGTCCTACCGATGTATCGAAGGTTTGCAATTATGACTCGAAAGTACAAAATGTCTCGAAATATTTCGAAAGTTTTTACCATTTTTCCGGAAAGCTGAACGAGGATATTTCAATATTTCCGTAAATTTTAAAATTTGTCTCGAAATATTACGTAACTTTCCAGAAAGCTTGAAAATGTTTCGTGACAGTTTTTTGGCGAGGGTGCGAACTATCGAGACATATTTCGCGACAAGTCCCAAACATTCAAGTTTTTCCCAACTTTCCAGAAACCGTCTGCACTCGCTGTGGAGCTTAACATGACAGACCCATGACCTGACTAAAGTTATGGGCAGATCAGATCACAAATACCTGACGTCAAGTGGTGCTTAAGGGATAAGTTAATCCCTCAAAAGAAATATTTACTTGAAGAACTGATTCTCGAGATCGATTCATCTTTACACATAGGTTAAAGTGAATAAATTAAGAAAGCGAAATTGTTTTTGTAATAAGCTGAGCGAAAATTACGAAAATACCAATTTATCATGAAGTTAGCAGTACATTTTGTAATTTCAAATGGAAAAGCACTCAAACTGACTGAAATAATCTACACCAGGTTAGAATTTCAAATTTGTTTGTATCACGTTTATTCTTCTTCAACCACCTGAAATTTCGAGAATCTACTGAATTGCTTAAACTTTGTTTCTTTTTTCTGCTTGCTGTCATTTTTTTAGTGACAATAGGAAAATTCTTTCCTAAAGGAATTCGCGCAAAGAGGAGAAGGTGAAGGCATTCTCCTGTGCAATACAATTAACAAGGATGGAAACTTCTTAGTTACATTAAAGTTTTGTTTAGTTGTCTATGTTCGTTGTTTCAAATTAGCCCGGTTAAATATAGCATCAGGCAGGAAGAGGGGGTGGAAAAGGCCCCTGAGTTTGATGTAGCATGTCAATCGGGACACAAGAACTTGTTGCATGTCAGTCTGCTGAGGCTTTAAGGCTTAGACAACATTTCAAAATTTGCTATACTTTATATGGAATTACATGGAAAGTTTATGGTACAAATTACACACGTATCTATTGGTGCTTTTCCAGATAGCAGTTTTCCTACATTTCTATCTGAGAGCTCGTTTCCCCTTACCAACTCCTATTTTCGCAGCATATTCTTATTTCGTCCATAAGTCTAGCGAGCAGGTACACTTTAGATTTTAGCCACCAGTTGCTGTTACCAAATGTGGGTACTTGTCATTGGATGAAGAATTGCAACAGCATTGGGAATGATTTAAACAACCGTATCGACTGGGAATCATGTTTCTGTCGTAATTTCTTAATTTCGTAATTTCTCCGCCTCTTGACTGCGGTCTACGGAGATCATCACTGACAGGCCACGTTCTGTGCCAAGAAAGTGGTTGGCCCCAAAAAAGTTTTCTAGCAATGCTGTCCAATCAATGGATTTTCTTCGAAAGATGGTAAAGCTCATCACTTTTTGTTCATTTCATGGTAGACAGACTGACGACATCACTGACAATGCAACCTGCAGTATTTGCATAACTGTTACAGCACGTGGTTAGAGTAACAAGAAATCACATCCAAAGTCATAAGGCTGAAAGGCTGATTAGAAACCATTCACTGATTTCAATTTCCTGTACCAGTGCTCCGATTAACCCTGGACCTTAGTGAAGCAGACTAAACAATTACAATTACAATCAGTTTAGAAATGCAGAATAGAATTAGATTGAATTCGTTTCAATCACTAGATAAGTACCCCGCGATCGCAATGCGTCTGGTACTAGTAATGTGGCTAGACTTTGCAGTAGCATCCAGACGGTTCGTCGTTAGGTTTGTTATCGAAGAATTTCGAATATTTGGAATATTTTGTTCAATTGCTCAAAGTGAGTGCTGACAGCTTTCACATGATTATGTTCAATGGTTTCGAATTGGATCGTGCATTTGTTCAGTGGGTTCAGTAGTGGAATGTACGTAGGACGTTTTTGTCTGTCTACACTGTCTGGACTGCAGTTTCCACCTACCTGCCATCTGGGCTGATTTAGTATATAAGAGCGATTGCAAGACCTGAAAATCAGTTAATTTGTATGGATCCTTGGTTGTTCGACTTCGTTTTCAATTTATGGCCTAAACACAGTTTTTTAATTCTTCAGCTGATTATTTGTAGACTGAAGTCGGCACATGTCCTATTTTAATTATGAGCGAACATAGTAGCAATACGCTGCCGCCTTTTGCCACCCTTTCGGCATAAGTTACCTGTATAAGCGATACCGGATTTTGATAGCCTTCTTCTTGAAGACCGTCCAAAACGTAGCTCTCAAATATGCTAGACTGTGTAGCTTGAAACTTTGTAAACTTTGAGAAGAAGAAAATCTTCACATTTGCTGCTTCCGTGCAATTTTTTTGGACTTTGAAGTTTTTGCAAATCGGCATCTGACATTCACCGATAAATTGTTGAACGCTGATCTTTTGTCCTGAAATACACCCGAATCCCGTTGAGTGGTTTTCGGGAAATCAAAACAATGCAGTTTTTGACAAAAATTTTCGATCAAATCTCTAGCTTTAGGCAGCAAACTCCAATTAACTGGCTTTGGTTAAATGTGCAATTAGACGGTGTGTATCCAGTGAGTATATACATAGTCTAAGACTGTGCTTAGCCGATGTCAGTAACTTTGAATAAACTGCTTTGCTTTAAGGCTAAAGTGGCTTGAAGGACCACTTTAATACCCCCAGAATAGTTTTTGACAAATATAATGCCTTTAATATTGGAAATAGTTGAATGGTTGTAAAAAACAAAAATGCTCAACTTGGTGCCTATTTCCTGTCATAGCAACCAAGCCAATGCCTCGATGGTGTGCTATATTGCCTTAAAGCAAGAATTTCCTACATTTTCATCTAAAATACTGGACTGGTCCCAGGAAGCTAAAGACCACCACAATAACATAATTGGAAAGTATTGGCAATGTTCATTTAAGCCTTAGCTTGAAATTTACACTTTAATAGCATCAAATTCGCTATTGACGGTGGTAATATCTGTTAAGTAGACAAACTTAGCTAGATTTCGTAGATGCTGGTGAGCAGGGCTTAATTAAAGAACGAAAGAAAGTTGCACGCCATCAAGTAACCGAAAAATTTATGCTTCTAAACATTCCCCAGAGTGCCACTGTATCGGCAGTATTCTTGCTAAGGAGTAGTTGATATTTTATAGTTCCAAGAAAGTCTCCCAAGCAGATGAAACGACCTAGCCGTGTCCAAAAGAACGTATGTGTAAAGATTTGGCTCCGCCGGGATTCGATCCACGCACCTCCCAGACTGCAGTCGGGGCTTGTTGCAACCCCTACACCACGGAGCCAGGAAAGAAGAGCACATTAATTTCTACATCGTTGGTGCTTTGTGTACATACATATACACATAAAAACTACTAACATCTTATACAGATTGACCGGCATCTAGTCAGTCAGCCTTAAGCGATGTTTCAAGGAATTTTGTCGGGTCGGCAGGGAACTGGTAGTTTTGGCTAAAGCCATAAAGTTTTCGACAAAGTTCTGCCATTAATTGTTTGACATATCTCATTAAGAAGGGGGTGACTAAAATAGGGGTGCCCAAAGTTTGTTGGATCTCAATTCTTTTTTTGCAGCCATGTAAAGCAAGTGCGTTGCCAAAACAGTATGGAGTCTCTGATTCCTAAGTGGTTTCTATAATCCACAACGCCCGCGAATAGGTGACCGACCGCCACCCCGATTTTGGAGACCCCCAACATAAATACTTGAAAATTTCTCACAGCTGTTTGGTTAAATGAATACGTCTACGCTTTGGCAGAGCAAGAGAAGACATATTGGGCTACACATACATGGCATTAGCTTTGCTGTAGTCCTAATAATAAGAGAGCAATGCTAGCCCAAACTTGAAGAAATTTTGAAAATTTTGATTGCCGTATCGAATAATTTAATTCGGGCGCAAGTCCAGAAGCTAAAACTTGGTGTGAACACAGACCCTATAAGTCTCCGAAAGTGTGCCAAATATGAAGGAATTCTATCAGCGCATTTTTTTAACGCCACTTGAAACATGAAAAAGTTTATTTTAGCCTGGTTTAAAAATCTCTAAAATCGTAAAAATAAAAAATCTAAAGGTGTTCTGGCATGATAGCGTTCGACAAACTGTGCTGATTTGTCGCCTTACTAGTTCCACCACGATAACTTTTTTAAACAAATTTCAAGTTGTTTCCTTCATAAATAGATGCACGGCTGTTATTCTGAGTACTCAGTTGAGTGCCAACACAACTGGCTGACCGGTACATTCTTCTAGCGTTTGTACAGCCTGCCACACGTTAAGAAAGCAACCACAATTGATAGGCAACGAAATCCGTGTAATTGCATGGGTTCTATCCGATACAACCGTTTTCTAAACTTAATCAAGACTTTTAAACTGAGGCAAATTGAAGGTAAAATCCCTCAATTCAGTCATCCATCCAAATGGCGAAATTTCAGTTTTACGAAAATAACTTGAAATAGGTGGCAAATACGCGATTGGGTCAGGAAGAAAAGTTGTTCAGAATGATGAAAGCTATCAATTGATACAAATACTGTGCATATTGGCCAATCTTCAAAATTTCGCTTTTTAAGCAGTTTTTGCACGTTTTTCGTGTTTAGAGCAGCATAAATCTAATTTGCGCAGGGCAAACACTTCCATATTTTGCACAATTTTGAAGACCCACGGGGTCTATGCTCACACCCACCAAGTTTTAGCTTCTGGGCTCAGACCCAAATTAAATAAATTATCCGATTCGGCGATCAAAATTTTATAAATTTTCGACATTTCTTCAAGTTGGGACTAGCATTGTTCTTTAACCATTAGGGTTACAGCAAGGCTAATGCTATGGAAATGTTGCCCAATATGTCTTTTCTTGCTTTGCCAAAGCGTAGTCGTTTTCATTGAACCAAACAGCGTGCGAAATTTTTAAGTATTTATGTCGGGTGTCGCCAAAATTGGGGGGGGGGGTCGGTCAGCTTCTTCGAAGCATAGCGGGCCACAGGAAGGCACCTAAGAACCAACGAGTGGACACATTGTTGCCCACGCACATGCTTTGTATTCATGCCAAAAATGAATCAAATCAAAAGATGTTTGGGCAAAAGTTTAGTCGCCACCGCCACCCATTAGCCTTCTGAAGACGTCGTTCCAGTTATTTTTTTCTAGCTGCAGCTGTTGCCACTCACGATGCTTGAACGGCTTAAATTTAAATACTGGTCAACTATGGACATCAAATGATGAATCATTTTCAACTTTTTTGAACTGAGGACAGTAAATTAAAATATAGATTGTAAAATCAATCTCAATCTTTGCAGTATTAACATAAATGTATTTTCACATATTTAATATTTAAACATATTTTAACGCTGAAAGTTGAAGCAGTGAAAGTCAACTTTAATAACTGAGATGTGAATGTTTAGTGAGTTTAGATGTGATTTTGTTGCATTAAAAATGAAGCATTTAATGGTTTTTATTGGACTGGTAATACTCGCACTCGCAACGGCAGAGGAATATGACCCGGTTTATCTAAGCGACACTGATATTGGTGAGTTAAGTCATGACAGTTTACATAGTGGAGTTTATAGCATGACACTATAAGAAAACATGTTCTCATAGATAAATAACTGTTTAACCAGTTTTCATTTTGAATAAATAGGAATAGTATTGTATATTGACCTGTCCACCAGTTATTTCTGTTGTAAAACTGTTTAAACGAATGTTCTGTTACAGTTGGGCCGGATTGCAGCCCCCATGATCATGATCAATGTAGAAACGATGTATCATTTGTGGACCACTGTAATGCTCAGTCGCCGAAGCGCATCGCTGTGTACTGTCATTCGGATGGGAAATGCCATTGCGATGTGCGCTAAAGCTTAGCCCAACGAAGCTTATAAAGCGTAAAGTATTGAAATAATATGTAAAACTGGTTCAATATTGAGTATTCCGCAATTGTCAACAATACTCTTTCTTGCTTTCCGCTGTGTGAACGGGGTTACACATTAAGCAGACAGAGGATATAACCATTTTAAGGCTATGTTGGCGCCGATGGGCATAGCTAAACTCGCTGGCACAAGAAGGCAGTAAGCTCTGAAACCTGAAAGCGTAGCAACTGCGATTGAAAAAAGAAACTCAATCCATGTCTAGATAGCGATATGGATGTCCATAACATGGCAGAGTTAATGGATAAAATAAACGTACGCATCCTCTGCGGCTGCTACCCCCAGGCACTATGATCACAGTGACCCCCTCGCAAATTGGCACCTAGTCGAAATGGGAGTAAGCACACTCGCTCTATTCTTTTGCGTTTAAAGTTCGAAAACACAAGCACTGCGTGCGCTAATTTTGTGTTGGTTTCGAACAACTGAGAGCACAGGCATAGGGCGTGAATTTGTTTGATTCGCTAGGGCCTAATTTGTGGAGGGTCAGCTGTTAGCATGGAGAGGATGTGTCGCCCCTATAATACCCAGAGTAATGTTTTGTCATTATACGACTTGGAGCTGAGACTCCCATCCACATCGAAACCAACTCACGAAGACAACTATTACGAAACAATCAAAAAGTCTATTATCTGGCTCGTGTTGGGATTGGCCGAAATTTTCCCTGGTTGGTTTGGCTTGGTTGGCCAGAGTTTGAAGTTGGCCAGCCAATTGGCCATTGGTCGTTGGTCGTTGGCCGGTGGCCGGCCAACGAACTAAATGTGCGTTGGCTGTTGCTTGGTCGTAAGCCATTGACCGTTCTCTAGCTATCTGTCAACTCTGGCAAGCTGGAATTTACAATTTTTATTTCTCTACCCTGCTTAATTAGGCGTGAACTTCTTCCCTTCTTCTTCTGAACTGAATTCAAAGCAGCTTTTGCAAACGTTTAGCTCCAATTCGCGATATTTCTGTGTTAATTGTGCTGGAGGACTGCAATGAATTGATGAGACGTTGACCGCGAGACAAAGCTAAAATCTGAGTTGTTCGAATATTTAAGATTTGCATGTAATTAGCAAATTTTATTGAAAACAAGCGCTAACCAACTACCATAAATGAGTACGGACGTAGCGAATAGTTTGAGCTAAGTGTCAAATCTTATGTATGTAAATTGAAAATCTATAGTAATGTATCTAAACGTACCGCTTATAATGCAACATATTCACGATATTTTGCAGCAAGATTACATTTTGCAACACAGTTGACCATACATTAACATAGGGTCGGGTCCTGGGGGGGGGCTTGTCCCCGAAAAATTTTGAGGGGCTTGTACCTTAAACAAAAATTTTCAGGGGGGGCTTGTACCTCAAGAAAAATTTTTAAAAATTTTTCAAAAAGTTAGCGCTAATTTTATTAAAATTAGCAATTTTTTGTCAAAATTTGCAAAAAATCTTCAATTTTTGGTATAAATTTCAAAATTTTTCGCGATTTTCCCGAAACATTAAACATTTTAGTTAAAAAATTCCGGCGAAGCCGGAAATTTTTTGAAATTTTACTGAAAAACTAATTTTTTCCGGCTGTTTTTCGTTACCCCTTGGCCATTTTTTCGTTACCCCTTGTCCCCGACGACGATAGGGCTTGTACCTTGTCCGGGTTGTTGGGGCTTGGACCCCCCCAGACCCCCCCCGCGTTAACCTATGCAGTTGACGCATAAAATCAGTAAATTTGAGCTTGACGAACAGTCGGCCATTAGCCAGCAAACGGCCAACGTCCAGCCGGTTGGCTTTTCATATGTAACAAATAATTATTACTTTTAGTTTAATGGTGACCATTTCTATCTGTTTTAAAATTGTTTCTGCTCCAATTTGACCTTGTCAAGTGTCGAGTTCATTCATTTACTATTTAAAATTTAATTCCATTCTTTTCTGGAATTTTTATTGCAATTTTTCCTGATTTCTTGGACCTGTTACGCCTTAGGGAAATATTTCTGAAATAATTTGTGGATTTTTGGGGTTTATTTACTGATTTTATTAGTAATTTTGAGATTATTAATTTGTCTGCTCATAAAATCTTTTGGTCGAATTATCTTGTGCAGAAGTTTTTTGTGTATTTTTCTCTGTTTTGCAAATTTATTCTTCTGTCTGCACCTACTTCAGCGACTCCGCTTTTATTGTTTTTACAAGACACAGTTGTCATGGTATATAAGGTTTTTACTTAAAATTGCGTATTCGGTAGATAAGGCTTTTATTTACGGACTGGTACTTGCTAGGGTAGTTATTTAAGGGCGCACATTTTAGCAAATTTGGGGATTTCCATACTTTAATTTGAGTCTTTGCTAGCTCATCGGCGGTTCAACTCCGTCCGTTTGGCTTATTTGGCGAGGTTCGCTTAGGTCGACTGGAACTACATCTTCTCTAGTTTCGATTCCATTATCGCACCGTTTCCTACCCGCAAAGTTTGGTTGTGCCACGCTTCCAAATTTACAACTCGAACATAAATTCGTAGAGTCGATGACCTCGTCATCTTCTACGCGCCGAAGCCTGAAGCAAAAATACGATGTTGAATGAAAATGGATTGGTAGAACTGGAATTTACACTTAAAAAGCAGTCAGTCAGTTTACTAAAATGAGACAAGCAATACCAGTAAATTCTAGAGAACTCTTTTATATGCGTATAATTACTTGACTGGTTTGAAATAACAAGAATTCAGTAATAAAGACACAGATCATAGATATCTTTGGTAGTTAACAAAATATTAAAAGGACTGTTGGTTGTTTAGTTTTGTAACTGCATCTCAAATCATAAAACCATAGAACCAGAGGTTACTAATGTAACTAACTGAGCAATACTGAGATACGATTCAGCTAATCGCATTTGACTTCACATATAGTGTCGGCAGGGTCTTAGTTCGCACCATTTGTTGCCCATCCTTTAGGCTAGCTACGGTAAAACTGGATGGTTGGACCGTTATTCGACCCCGTGTCAAAATCACATCCATGAAAGCGCGCTTAATTTGTTGATCGCGATACATCTGCATCAGCACAAACAGGCAGGCTCGAATTGTTGTTGTCAGTGCTGCAAGTTGACCAATTGAAATCAGCCAATCCGGAGTAACTTTGAGCACGGATGCAACCAAGAGGCTCAGAGTTGGCAGCACAGAGAGTAGCACGGTCGCTGCAACGATACTTGTGGCAGTCTGCGTTAGGGTTTGCTGTCGTTTCTGTGCTTGGCTCAACTGCCCTGCGGCAGCATTTTTGGTGCTTCTTCGAATTGCAATCACCAACTCTAGGTACAAAAATAGAACGGCAAAACCTCCAACCACAATGTTCAGAGCGTAGTACTGTACCACCTTTGGGTGGGTGAAAGTTGATGAGTAACAAACGGTTAGGGTCAGATTTTGGGGCAGTTTGTAAAATTGGAGCCCAGAGAACATCAAGGAATGTATCAAGTTTAGGGCCAAAGACAATATGAGAATATGCTTTTTGGATTTCGACGTATTGTACCAGACTGGAAAGGTGACAGCGAGCGATCGATCAATTGCCACAGTCACGCAGATCCATTGGGTTGCAACCGATGCTGAAACATATTATTCGCGAAACTATTAATTAAAATTATTATTATTCGAAGTTTTACATTGGCAGCAGTACAAATTGTAAAATAAATCATTATTAAAATTATATACTTATTACTATTTAAACCATTATTCAAATTGTTAAATTGGACTCAGTGAAGTTTGAAATGCTAATGAAACGTGGCTCTAGCATTTTAGTAAACTACCATTTCATTTATTAGTTAAATCCGAGATCTTAGTCGACATAAACTGATTCCTACACTTATACGACAGAAAGGCTTGCTGAGTATGCCACTGTTTGAAGTAATTCACATCTAAACTTGATAACAACATCTCTCGTATTCAACACTAAGGTGATTTCATGAACTAGTAATGGTCGCTCGCTTCAAATCGACACGATAGTCAAACGCAAAAGCCGCAGCTCTCAATTCAATCACCCTTTTAAATGAAAATTTATTTATAAAAATAATAATTCAACATACCAGTTACTGGCACATTGTTGAGTAGTGTACATTGCAACGGGCTGTAAGATCCCGCGTAACCAAGCACCCAAATCAGTCTAAACCCGCTGAACGGTAGACTTGTGACACACATTAGGATATCACATGCCGCGGCTGCCATGAAATAAGGAGGTCTGACTTTAAATCCAATTTTTACCAAAATCACCGTTAGGACTATGTTAAGTAGAAACCCTATCGAACCAAAGACCAAAGCCCCACCGCACAAAACGCCTGCCACATAATCCGCTGTATTTGTCGTCAAATTCATTGACGTAGAATGTAATCTAAACCATACACACCATACAGTCTACCTTACAATGTAGTCCATGCAGAGCGTACGGGTTGCTCTGGCCTGGCTGCACAGAATGCCACGTTTTTGATACTCTAATGCAGAATTCATGGTTCAAGTCAGGAGTCCAATGCTACATTTGGAAGAAGAAGCTGCACTGCCATGCTACGTTTAGACCCATAAAACACCTTCGATGCTAACCTTAAATTGTGTGTACTTTTGGTACCGGCACCGGGACTTTCTAAAGTTCAAGCCAAATCTAATGATTTTGTTTACGAATAGTTTTCATGGAGTATAAAATACAAGGGTCAGTGATGAGCAAAAGGCGCCGACAGAAGGAAAATTTAATGGTTTTGCAATTTAGGGGGGAAAGAAGTTTACCATCATTGTCTGTTTCAGATTACTTTATTAATTTAATAATGTAATTAATTTATTGACTATTAACAATTAATTTTTCAATTTGATATTTCATTTTTCCACTTTGTTTGCTTTCTTAAACCGACAAATTCGACTCCGACGGAGCAGGAAATCCTCAAAACCAGTTAAATATACTCATTGGGAATGGAACCAGGCCGCTGTGGCTGCAAAGTCGGAAATGTTGACCTCTACACTATCCTACACTACACCACCGCAGGCTAAGTAATGTATGTGCTTGTACATAGTCCACAAACTGGTAAGTAAGTATGTATTTTATGAAAATGAGTTACACCTAAAATTCAATCCACCCCATAAGAAGCACACTTGAACTGACTTAATTTTCACAACACTTAATTTGTTCCCTGTCCGCCTAGTTAAGAAGTGACTTCATTAAATATGTGAAACGTATCTGTCGACAAATATTTTTGCAAATTTTCCTTGAAAATCCCTGTCGAATTAATTTCCAGAAAATTTCTGTAATGAGCCTAAGCCTAAGGTTAATTTGAATCCAACAATTCGCCCTAACATGTGCGCTAGGCCTACTTCCGAAAAATATTGTCAGACTTTCAAGCACGCAGAGCGAAACCACTTTCCATTGTGAAAAGTCAAAGGTAACGTTGCCTCTGAGAAAGCAAACAACCGATTGTAGGTTCGCTAATGACTTTCTGTGGATTCGCACCCGGAGTCAGGAGTGGCAACCAGTGACGGGAGGCCAGCCCAGCAAGAAGCGTTACGCCAGAACACAGACTCCTGTTACATTCCAACCGTAATGTCGTAATGATCGCTTGCTTTGCACTAATTGCAGCAACTGCTCTAAAGATTAATTTAGGATTCAGTTTCAGGTTAGAACTTCTGAGACCGCCATTGACATAGAAGTGATAGTGCGCATTCCCTATGGCTCCGGTGGTGTAATGGTAGCGCTCCTGACCCCTTATCGGGAGGTCCTTGGTTCGATTCCCGACTGAGACAAATTTTCAAACAAAAAACTTCTTATTTCAAAAAAATTTTATTATGTGGCTGTTAAATGCTATCTATGTTTATCGCAAACGAAATTAATAGTGCACTATCTCCAGCCTGGAGGAATGCAAAAAACTAGCCAACTCGCCTTTTAAACTTTTAAAATTTTAAACTCAAAACGGGTGGGGGGCGGAATAGTTATCCAGGATTAACTCTGAAAAGCAGCACTGGCCCACATTTTGTACATGTTCTCGACATCACTACTTATAAATTATTATACTTGTACTATTATTATACTTATACTTATAAATTTGGCAGGTGTAGTCAATATCTAGTCTAAATCTCTGGCACGAGCGGACTAAAGCCTTAAGATTAACCAAAAGACTTTATAAGAATCTGAAAACCAAAAAAACCTTGTTCTGGTGTTATTGCATGGTGTTTGAGAAACCTTTTTCAGACATATGCCTTGTGTCGGAGAGCACGAAAGCTGCTAAAACATTAATGATGTCATATGGGATCTAATTTAAAGGTCCAAAATCAACGACAGCCCCGGCATACAAACCAACCACTGTGCGTCAAGCGGTTGCAGCACTCATTGAAAAAAAGGCTAAGATAAGTCTCTATGCCCACATCAGAGTTAAGTTCTGTTTAAATTAATCTTTCAAGCAGGACAGACAGATCAGATGAGAACCAATGATCAAGAGACTATCAAGTCAAAGCCACAGCAACAACTTTCAGCTTACCTGACACGACTGGCTTGCCAGTTTTAGCTAGAATGGTTAGACTTTTTTTAGAACGCGGAAGAGACTGGCGGATAACACTAGATTAGCTCCTGCGATAAAACGATACAGTATTTTTACAAAGACAGTGGTTTAACTGGAACCGGACTATGCGTGCCATTTTTTCTGCAACGCACATTGGTTACAATCAGTGTAATAAACCGGCCAACTACTGCGTGCGTGCTCAGAGTTCTCAACTGCAACCAAAAGCAAGCAACCGGCTATGATAAATTTTATTTCATTTCTTAAGGTTCACCGTTTGACAATCGGTAATCGTTAAAGACAACGACCTGATCGTTGTTTACAACGACTACGATGACACTATGTACCACTACTACTACTACTACTACTACTACTACTACTACTACTGCCACTACTAGACTACACTACAAGACGTTAACTTTTGTGTCAAAGTGTGACAGCCTACTTACATGGCCATGGTTAGTATATACTGCTATTAAAGATGCCCCAAATTAGTACCTCAGAACTTGTAGAAGCTGAGAAAGTTGTATAATAGCACTGCACTTTACTAGCTCAAAACTACAACTGAATAAATAATGTCTATACGGATTACTGACTACTCATTCTAATAATGAATGATTAGTCACTATATCTAGCATTTGATACTATCTCACAACACCTCCCCTCACCAGGACCAGTCACCGGTACTTGTTTTTCTCGTATTCTAAAGGCAATTCTTTCTGGACTGGCTTTCTGTTTCTTCTTGGATATCTGGGTTCTGGCTGTGGGTATGGATTTGGGCCGGGATGGACAAACGGAAGATTTTCCATTGGATCAGCCGCCACTGGTACATTATCTCTTCGTGGATTAGGCATCCGTTCCGGTGGCGTGCTGAATTCTTCAGGAATGTACCAGTCGATGTCATCTTCGCCGCAGCGCGAATGTCGTCTTCGAACTTGACTATTGTGGCGTCGGAATGTATTTCCCACAAAATCTGATAATTCAACGATCGTTTGACTGACTGCTTTAATAACTGTTCCGGGCCTCCACTCCCACTTGTTTGCGCCATACCACTTGAACCATATCTTTTCTTTCCCTTCATAGCTGTTCAGGTACACCGCTTGTTCCTCAATTTTTTCTTTCCAGTGGTCGTATTTGATGCCCAGATTCCGGCCCCAAAGTAATTCTGCGGGTGAAAAGCCTGAATCGTTCTTTGTGGACCGGTACGCCAATAAAAATTCTGAAACAGCAAATTTAAGCTCATAGTTTGATCTGTATGGCAACCTCCCCATTTTCTTTTTGAACGTCTTCACAAAGCGTTCGGCTTGGCCATTTGACTCAGGGTGGTGTGGCGGAGTCAGTTTATGTTGAATCCCTTGAGTTTTGCAAAACTGCGCAAATTCTGTTGAAGTGAAAGAACCCGCGTTGTCGCTGACTAAGACTTTAGGTATGCCATAAATCGCAAATAGTCCCATCAAGGTTTGTGCAGTGGTTCTACTGGTCAAATTGGTTACTGGTTCGACACTCACCCATTGGGAATAGTTATCAACAACCAGTAGCCAGTAGGTACCATGGAAAGGCCCCAAATGATCGATATGAACCCTGTGCCATGGCTTTTCAGCTCTAGGCCAGCCAACTAGATGCTTTGGTGGACTGTCTTGCGAGAGTTGACAATGACTACAGGAGTTCACTAGGTGGCGTATGTTAACCTCTAAGTTCGGCCACCAGACATACTGTCGGCATCTAGAACTCATTCTTGTCTGACCAAGGTGTCCTTTATGCATTTCTTTCAAAACCCGTTGTCGCAAACTGCTCGGAACAATAATCCGATGTCCCCACATAATTAGCTCATTAACACCAAAAAGTTCTAAGCGCTTGGGACTGTATCTAGCAAACTGTTGTGGTACCTGTCTTGGCCACCCGTTCTGCAAGTATTTCTGGAGTTGTTGCAACTCACTGTCTCTTTGTGTCTCTCTCTGCAGCTCTTGAAGGGTAATTGGCAGTGGGTTTGTGCTCAGCCAATATCCAGTGACAGCGTTGACTTCCACACTGCTTGGATCATCCACGCTACTGCAAACAGTAGCTGGCATTCTGGACAAGCCATCGGCATTGCAATGAGAATCAGTTCTTCGGTATTCTATCTGAAACGTTAGTGACATAAGAGTTACTGCCCATCTTTGTAGTCTGCTGATTGATAAAATTGGAAGGGCCTTTGAGGGATGAAAAATTGTCGTCAAAGGTTTGTGATCTGTTTGCAAAGTAAACATCTGCCCAACCAAATACATGTAGAACCGTTTGATGCCAAAGATAATCGAATACGCTTCTTTTTCAATTTGGGAGTACTTCTGTTGAGCTTGATTCAAAGATTTAGAAGCAAAAGCAATCGGGCGTTCTTCGCCGGTTGGTAGCCTGTGACTCAATACCGCCCCAACCCCATAGTTAGAAGCATCGCAAGCTAACACTAATGGCAAGGAAGGGTCGAAGTGGCATAGCTTTAACTCTTTAGTCAACATTAGTTTTAGTTTCACATATGCAGCCTCACATTTTTCAGACCAAATCCAAGCTTGGTTGTGTTTTAAGAGCTGGTATAGTGGATGACAGATTGCAGCAAAATTAGGTAGGTATTTGTTGTAGTAGGTCAGAAACCCTAAAAAGCTTTTTAGTTGTTGACGATTAGTAGGTTTTGCCATTTCTTGGAGAGCTTGGACTTTGTTTGGAATTGGTTTAATACCTTCTTCTGAAAGAGTGTGGCCAACTAAAGTTATCTCCTTTCTCCCAAATTGGCACTTGTCCCAGCCCAACCTGCCATTGACTTTGGCAAAACGGTCGAAAACCTTTTCCAAATTTCCTAGATGCTCTTCTTTTGTTTTGCCTGTCACAACAATATCATCTAGAAACCACGCAATCCCCGGGATCCCACTCAATAAATTGTCCATATATCGCTGAAATATTGCCGGGGCTGATGCAATGCCAAAAGGTAAGCGTTGGTATTCTAATAATCCCAAAGGTGTATTGATTACGCAAAGCTTTTTACTTTTTGAGCTAAGGCGGACTTGGTGGTATGCTCTTGCCATGTCCAGTTTTGAGAAGAACTTTGCCCCGTTTAACTTGTATAACATTTCTTCAACTCTTGGTAAAGGATGAGAGTCTACTTCAATATTTGGATTTACAGTTACTTTAAAGTCAGCACATACCCGTATGGATCCATTTGGCTTGACAATAGGGACAATAGGCGCTGCCCATTCCGAATGGCTGATCGGTTTCAGGATGCCTTCATTGATCTCCTTTTGTAAGGTTTCGTTGACTTGTGAAACCAATGAAAATGGTATTGGCCGTGAATTGTAGAATCGAGGTTTAGCATTTTGCTTCAGGGTTATAGCGGCTTCTGGTAGTGTCAAGCATCCTAAGTCTGATCCAAATATGACTTTGTACTTTTCAAAAAGTGCATCAATTTCTGGTTCTTTGGCCAGACCACCTGTAGAAGCAATTTTGTGGCCTCTTTGACCGCTCTTCACAATTTGAGTCCAGTCTACCTTTAGTTCTTCCAGCCAAGGTCTTCCTGCCAACGATGCTAGTGTTCCCTTTACTACGTAAAGATCACAGAGCTTGGTATTGCTACCTTCCGTGGTTTTGACCAAAACTTCCGCTTTCCCGACTACAGGAACGTTGGAATTTGTATATGTCTTTAATTTTATCGTTGTAGGCTTTAGCTGGTCCTTTGTACCAATCTTACTCCAAATATCTTCGCTTACCAGGGACACGCTGGCTCCGGTGTCAATTTCCATGAGCTGCCATGAGTTGTTGATTTGGAAATATGCTTTCCATGCCGGACTGTCTGAATTAACCTGATGAAGTTCCCAAATTTCGTTGTCTTCTGGAAGGACAGGAACTTGTTTGTTGGAGCTGAAGTCGCATTCTTCGTCTGCAGAATGTTCAGTTTCTACCAGATTTACAGGCGCCTTCAGCGAACGGGGTTTTGGGTTTACAGGTTTCTTTCGCTGATGTTGTCGACAAACTCTGGCAAAATGGCCTATTTTGCCACAGCTGTTGCAAGTCTGGTTCTGAGCAGGACAGCTGTGATCCTGCGATCTTTCCCAACCGCAGCGAGGACAAGTATTCCTTCTGGTGTCGAAAGTTGACTTGCTTCGGACACCAGTAGACTGACCAGCCCAGTGCACTTGAGCAGCATCGGACGCTGATGTGTGTCTCATCTGACGAAGATGTTGAGCATCATTTTCAGAAGTCTCAAGCGTCAACCCTAACTTGACAGCTTTCTGAAAGGTCATATCTTTTTCGCTCAACAGCTTTCGTTGGATCGCGGTGTTGGACAGGCCCACAATCAATCTGTCACGCAGCAGTTCGTCCATGTAATCAGCGCCGAACTTAGCTCGAGTAGCCAAGCGGCGCAATCGAGCAACAAACTCCGAAAGCTTTTCGGATTCTTGCTGAACTGCAGAATGAAACTTGTATCGTTCCATGAGCTGAGTGGGCTCAGGATCCAAATGTTCCTTCAACATGGTGCAAAGATTGTCAAAAGTTTTATCTTTGGGTTTCTGTGGGGCAGCTAGGGACTTAAGTGTCTAATAGGTATCAGGACCCACCGTGGAAATTAGAAAGGCAGTTTTTAAGTTATCGTCCTGGATATTCCGCACGAGCAGAGCGGCTTCGAGCCGTTCCTGATATGACGACCAGGTATCAGAGGATCCATCAAATTGCGGAAAGTTGAAAGGATCCATTAGCAACTATCTCGCAGCGCCAGTTTTGTATAATAGCACTGCACTTTACTAGCTCAAAACTACAACTGAATAAATAATGTCTATACGGATTACTGACTACTCATTCTAATAATGAATGATTAGTCACTATATCTAGCATTTGATACTATCTCACAACAGTTAGTATATACTGCTATTAAAGATGCCCCAAATTAGTACCTCAGAACTTGTAGAAGCTGAGAAAGTTGTTAATTGAAACGAAAATTATTGGTTTGCCGACTCCTTCTGTCAAAGCTTGTACCAACAAACATCCTCTAATGAATGAGAAAGTGCGAAAAACTAAAGCGATAGAACCCGCTCAACGAATATAGTAACTTGCTTCGATTTACAACCTCACCAATTAGCATTCAGCTTGGCTGATAACACAGGTTCTACTCACGAGTGAGATTTTAGTCAAAGAAACTGAAACAGAAGTTGTAACCGCCTAGAAAGTCAACTGAAACTGAATCTATTTTGCTAGAAAAAAGGGAAATGCAGCCTGATTAAATCGCTAGAAGCGCAAGGAAATGTAGTGCAAAAGTACCGGGTCCTACCGGTCTGATTAGCAAGTTTGCATCTGCCCTGGCGGCCAATTTTCAAAATCAAGTGGCATTTTGTGTGGAAAAAGAAGGGAAACAACTAAATTTTGAAAGTTTCGATGGTAGGGTCTGGCAAGTTTGTCTTTGGTGTTTATCTGAGATTGCGCCATTCGGAGGTTTGCCATCAGTCTCCAAAATTTGAGGTTGGGGTCAGCACCCTTTCATTTGGAGGGAGGGGTCGCCCCACCAATCCCCCCCACCTTCAGGTACACCTATACTACTGCAACGATATTGCTTGCTTTAAGTTTAATCTTGTAGCTTTATACAGCGGCTGTGCCATAGGAAATGTCAAAAGCTGTAGCACTCTAAGACAGGTTTTAAAAAAACGTCGGCATTTGCCCGCCAACCTTTTATTGCAGATGTTGTTCTGTATTTCGCATTTACATTATTTTGCACCCACACCCCAACGAATTGTACTGCAATCTATCAGACGAACTGATTTCCGAGACAATCGTTAAGGCTAATGGTCCCTTTAATTATTTAGACATAAAGTTTGAGAATCAATTGGAAGTAAACGTCTTTATCCATTGACTTTTGCGCCCATTGCAGAGCGATCACTATGCTCTGTTCAAATTTAAAATTCAAATATTGCAATGGAATTGTTGTTGGTTGTGCTCTAGTCGCTGCGTCAGTTAGCTTCGGTGCAGGCTATACCATATTCAACGGCGTTGCCCAATGCCTGCACGGTATGTAAACAAATTTTAATTATGTCCATACATTAACACGGGGTCCGATTCTGGGGGGTCTACCCCGACCTCGGCGAAGGGTCTACCCCTGAAAAAATCCTAAATTTTATGGGGGTCTGCCCCGAAATTAGTAAAAATTGAGAATTTTTAACGTGTTTGACAAAAAATTAGTGATAAATGGCAATTTTTAACGATTTTTAAGAAATTCTTTGAAAAAATCGCTAAAATTTGCTAAAAAAATTACCTATTTTTGATAAAAATCGCTGAGGGGTCTACCCTTTTGTCCTTTCTGGACGAGAGGGTCTGCCCTTTTTTTCATTTTTGCTGAGGAGGTCTACCCGTTTTTTGTCGGTCTGGGGGGGTCTGCACCCCCCCACATTCCCCCCACCAAGAGTGCATAATTGCACTATATATTAGAAGAAGAGTAAGCCACTAGAGGGTTCTCTTCTTGGCATTGCGTAACGGTGCTCCGACCACAATACGCGAATGTTCCCCCGTTTGGTGGGGGGGTCGACAAGCATACCCCCTCCCCGTTTGGTGGGGGGTCGACAAGCATACCCCCTCCCCGTCTGGTGGGGGGGTATGCAAAAGGGGTCCCCGTTTGGTGGGGGGGTATGCAAAAGGGGTCCCCGTTTGGTGGGGGGTAGGCAGACGGGGGTCCCCGTTTGGGGGGGGGGTCGCCAAGTCAGGCTGAAATTGGCTGAATCTGATTGGCTGTTGGCGACCCCCCCCCTCCTCCAAACGGGGACCTCTTTCGCCTAGCCCCCACCAAACGGGGACCCCTTTTGCATACCCCCCCACCAAACGGGGACCCCTTTTGCATACCCCCCCCACCAAACGGGGACCCTTTTTCAAATAGAACAAAAACTACCGTAATCCTCTGCTATACCCCCCCACCAAACGGGGGAACATTCGCGTATTGTGGTCGGAGCACCGTTACGCAATGCCAAGAAGAGGAGCCCTCTAGTGGCTTACTCTTCTTCTTATATGTAGTGCAATTATGCACTCTTGCCCCCACGTTATCCTATGATTATGTCAGCGCGTTTCCAAAGTGTTAAACGAACTTGTGCTAGAAAACTCCTTTTCAAATGTAGCCGGAATGTTGCTCGGTGACTGGCTTGTGTCACAGGATTGTCTGATACCAGCGACTGTTAATGGATAATTTACAGAGAGTTAAAGTAAGGTGGTGATTCCTGTTGGGCATGTATTGTTGATTGAAGGACCAAATCAAGACGAAATCTGATGAAACTTTCCAAAATGAATTCTTTTAGCATTGTAAAACCTTCTGTGCAATCCCACCTCAAAAACTCGACATCTCTATTCAGGGCAGTTTTTGCAGATTTCTGACAGTTAGACAGCAGCTAAGTAGCTATGACTATATTCATTCGAAAGCTCTTGTTTTGATCTACATTTTTGCTTTTTGAAGTAACTCTCTAGCTTTTTAATGTCGTGAGATATTACGAATTTTCTTATTTCAGCGTCCAAAACTTGACATGCTTGCAGAAATCAAATAATCAATTGTTTTTTAACTATGCAAGCGGTAAAATTCAACTAAGGGTGTCGGTTTGAAGGTTTCATAGAGGCCAATTATCTGAGGCATGGTCATCTTCCAACTGCTATCCCTAAGCCTGCTATCTTAAAAAATGTATTTTTAAAAATGTAAATTAATAAACACGACCAAATTTTTTCCAGCGATTGTGCAGCATTTAGTATGCATACTAGAGGGTTGCCCCTTAGCAGATGTGTTTTACATAAAAATACCCCGAGTCCCTTTTTAGTTACCCCGATTGCTGCTTTCTAGCTACAGTGGTCACTTGCCAAAGTTGGGAAAAGTAGGCAAAAACCAGGTTGCGCATATATTTTAGCTAATTTTGTTGTTATGACACGAAGAGCGATGTCATAACAACTAAAAAAGGATCCCCAGGTATCGAATGATATAATCAATGTCTGTCGAAAAAATTTATTTCAGTCTGCAAAAAAATCTGAAATATTGCACTTATTCAAAAATTCGTTAAAATTTTTTCAAAATCCCACCTTAGTTTCGTTGTACTCATTAGAAGGAGAAAATGTTAAGCTTCATTTTGATATAATACCCCGGGTTAATATATAATACCTCTTCATTTTGATATAATATATATGGCTTCTTAACTCCAAGTAATGGAGGAGTAATCATTGTTCAAAGCTGATGTCTCAAAAAGGAATCACCACCTTAAGTCAAGTTCACGTGTTCTTGTCTGGCTCAACTCTAACGGTTCTTGGAATGAAGTCACCTCTAGCGATTAAGCTCTGACCATTTGATCTCAAAGCTTCGTCGTAACAGGTCGTCTAAAGTTTATATCTGAACAAACTCGAGGTTCCTCCAGTGTTGTCACAACTGCAAATGGTTACAAATTAAAAACCTTAAAAATCATTAGATCAAAAAGGGCGCATATCCTGCAAGGATAAAAATCTTCAGTTACATATACATTTAGTAGGATAAAATGGATTGAACCGAGTTCTGTACCTAATGGTTTTCTTTGTAGATTCCTTAGTTTAGCATGACTGTAATCTAATCTGTTTATGTTCTGACGAACTTAGGTTTATCCTTTATTAGTTGAATTCCTTCTATTAATTTGCGGTAAATTTGCTATCTCACTTGCATGGTTTTACAGTAATATTTTAGAAGAACTTTCCAACATTTCGGCCGCAACAAACTTCACAGAGGAGATTCACAAGTTTGGAGACCTGAACTACTTCAACGCTCTTTTGTCCATGTACTACTGGGGTCAGCCGTTATCAATTCCGCTAATGGTCGTTGTGGCCAGTTGTTTCTCAATGAAAGCGGGCATGATTTTGCTGCTGCTGGTAAGCTTAAGTGCTGGCGCCTCCTGTAATGAAAAAACTTACAGAGATGTTGTAGAGATGTTGCCAACTATTTATGTTCGAATGCAACCTTAATGCCTGGTTCGATATGTGCCTGAGTGGCTCAATCGGTAGAGCGTCGGTCTAGTTAACCGAAGGTTGTGGGTTCGATCACTACCTCAGGCGCCCGAATTTTTCGAGTCTGTTGTGCTGTAACGACAACTTTTTTCTTTCTTTCTTCTATTATCTGGCATATTTATGGTTTACAATTGGGTGACACCCGTGTGCGTGAGAAACTAGTTTTGGCACAAAATTAAAAAAAAACTATAAAATTAAGTTATTAAAATGCTTTTAAGGTGTGTCAGTGATCACTGCTGAATAACTGTGCTAACGACCTGTAACCATTTTAATAGTTAAAAATAAAACCATTCAGTATGACACACAATCTTTGAAAACTCTGAAGAATAATCTTTTTTTGAACTACGCCAGTGGTTTAGGTGGCTGCCGGCATCAGTTTGTATCCTCTGTGGCTCTGCCTTGGCATGGAGTTGGTTCTGACGGCTCGAGCCGTGGAAGGTGCCGTTGACAGCATGATGACTGCGCTGATGCTGCAATATGCAAATGAGCTTTGCCCTAAGAACTCGGGCCTATTTATGGGAATTATTTTATCCGGCCTCTCACTGGGTGCCATGCTAGGCTCACTGATGAGTGGATGCTTTTGCTCGTTGACCGGGTGGCCTTTGGGATTCTATTGGACGGTTGGGATTAAGTTAATCCCATTTCCGCTGCTGTTGCTGGGGAAAAGCTCTGATCAGGACAGTCCAAATACGCCAACCGGCAAGCAGTCCATTTTAGCACAATGTGCTAGCATGGTCAAGTAAGTGGCTATCCATAAATGAGACCATAAAAACAATAATGGAGACTGCAGCATTGCGGTTGCCTAGTCAGTGTCTGTTATTCTGATACAGAAAAACCGTTTTGTCTGGTAAAGTAGAGTCTTTCTTAAAAATGCCCTCTTTCAAAGCAAGCACGCAATTTGATAAAGCAATTGACAGCACTCCTCAGCAAACCCAATTCTTAACTGTTTCTCGAACCCCCTCCTAAAACACAGAAGCTGATTAGACTAACGTGAACGCAGTTGCATGAACAGGAAGATCTTGGAAGTTAGGGTCATTGAGAATTCAGTTTTTACTGTAAAGCAATGATGCACTCTTGTGAACCAGTGCTCCAGAAATGAAAATATTTGGAGTCGGTTTTATTCGCAAAACAATCATAATTAATATGCTTTGCTTGTAGATACTTCACCAGTAAAAAACTCCTCCTTTCTCGAAAAGCTTCTCGGTTCAGTTCAGACAAAATTTTTAGCACATTTTAAAATCTGTGATCAATTCCTTATTTTTAGAAATTTGAAGTCAGTGCTTAAAGACTACAGGTTTTACACGTTAACATCAACTCTGTTCGTATTGACAGCCTATGCGCATTATTTGATGATGTTTATTCCTGCGTTGCTTCAATTTTTCCTTCATACTTCCATTCAATATGGTCTCTATTTGTCGCAGATTCCTCATTTCGGTACAATCATTGGTCGTATTGGATCCGGTAAGGTTTATGATTGTTGTTTGTCCAGAATAATTTGTGATATCCTTTATTAATCTCAGGTTAACTCTATCTTCGAACAGTTTCGGTAAAACTGTTTCGAAATCAAAATTCAAGAAATGTAGAAATTCCCATAAATCGTTGGTTCGATTGATTACGTATACTCAAGAGTAGCGTGTGACAGATTATAAGTTATACTAGTTATATTAGTATCGCTCTGTAGTTACACCTTCACTTTCCCACATTAAGGTGCTGGTTCGGGTATTTGCAGCAAATTTTAAACGACTGCAATTTGCTCAATTATTGGAATTCAACGACAATTTTAATAGCATTTTAAAGCTTAGAATATGCTTGTTACAAGGTAGGGTATACCGGTCTCTATATATAAGTTCGTCCATGTAGGGTGTCCACATTGCAAGTTATGGCGGATTAAAGGAAATTTCTCCAAAACTCAAATTTTCACGCCGCCACTTTTCTAATTTTTTTCTAGGCTAAATGATGTACTTGTAACAAATTTGATGAAATTTCAACGACATTTGCGCTCTTAAAGCCCAAAATTACACGAACCCGAATCGGCACCTTAAAATAAATGTCCAGTGTATTTAACATAAACTTTCACGCAGGGATGGAAACTGGGTCACTTCTTGTGACCCATGACCCACTCGACCCAAACGCAAATTTGACCCAGACCCAAGGTGACCCATAAAATTTTAAAATTTAGTGACCCAGGCCCAAATGACCCAAACGTTTTCGTGACCCAGACCCAACTGACCGAAGAATTTTCCTGACCCAGACCCAAATGACCCAATCGAATAACATTACGCAGACTGACTTTACCTAACCGAGATTGTCCCATTGTGCAGTGTTTTTGAAACTGCCTAACTTTCTTAATTTTTGGAAAGATGCAAGAATAAGTCATTCCACCCACTTATGAAACTAGATCAACAGTTTGTTTTTATTATAAAAAACTAGCTAAACATGGACCGTTCAATTTTGAATTACTAGATATGCAACCGGAGACAAGGTTTTTTTATTTAAAGAAAATGTGAAACGAGGTATCTTTAGCGATTTTCCAAAAGCCCTAACTTTTGATTTTTTGACCAATAACTTTAAAATTTAGCACGGAGCATACAAATTCAAGTTTATATTTTTTCAATAGTTAAAATTTTAACTTGGTAAGGGGAAGCCAAGAAAGGAAACTAAGGAATCAAAATTTTTCTCGAAACATTTGTAGGTTTTTGCATTTAAAACCATTTAGCTATAGCACTATAATTTTAAAAGTTAACTCAAATTGGAAAAATTTTCCTTACTTTTTCAATAGTGATGGAATTGAAAGAAATAATGCAGCCACTGCAGCATTTTGCTGGACATTTTGCCTTTGAGACCTGAGTGGTTGATGCTGTAAAATTATAGAATCGACAGAAATGTGTCCACCAGCCACCTTGGCCTACCTGCTTTTACTATGTGAATCGACTCAAATAGAATGGCATAACAAGTCACACCTAACTACTGATATCTGCGAAATGACTCCTAAATTTAACTAATTTGGTAGTGATCGCGCCGAAGGTATTGAAACTTTAAAGGTTTGGTAGAACCCCTGTGACCCAAATCCGATATGACCCACTAAAATTGCTGACCCAGACCCAAAGTGACCCATAGGATGCTTGACCCAGACCCAGCCTGACCCAAAGGTTTCCCAAAATTAGTGACCCAAGACCCAGTGACCCAAGCAAAAATAGCGACCCAAACGACCCATGACCCAGTTTCCATCCCTGCTTTCACGTCGTTAGGTGGTTTTTTAATTTTTACTTTTTTTCCTCATTACATTTTCAACAGGAATCCTATTTGACCTCGTCACAGTTCATCTAAGCATGGCCACATCAGCCAATCTACTGCACGGCGTCTCATGTTCAATGATTGTTATTCTGATGGCGATTCTTTGCTTCGGTCAACTTTACAACACTGCCGGAGTGACTGTGCTTTGTACAGTAATATCGGCTGCCGCCTCAACTCATACAGTAATTATCAGTAAAGTGGCGCTTCAGCGCACCAGTGAGAAAGTGGGTCGACTGTTCCACGGATGTATGTTCCAGATTTCTGCCGTTGCCCCTGTTATCATACCCTACGTATCGAGCTTTATGTACAACCCCGACTTGGAACGGAGCCAAATTAGTCTCAATATTTTCCTGACTACTGTGGTAATGGTATCAGCAGGGTATCTGGCCTTTTTGCTGACCTACACCAAAGAGATGAGAGCATTCTTTGGCAGAAAATGTAAACAAATCGTAAAGACAGTAATCAATTTCGTGTATGAAAATCGAAGGCCGTCAACCGTTAGCATGATATCCAACTCAGATTTGCCGTCGAAATGTTCTGATCGAAGAAAGGCATCTGATGTCATCGTATATAGATTTTAATTTTGTTGCTTTGATGTTAATGTTTCCTGATAGATTTGAAGCAGGAATAATGAAAAGGAGTGTCTGTGAGATTAATTTGTTAATGCCTAACCTGTAAAGGTAAAACCATTAGCTTTAGCAGATCGGCGCCGATGTTTTTTAATTATTGAAGGAAATGTTTTCTCATGTTCTTAAATCTGTAGGCGCTGGTCCTGAGAGCTGGCTTCTACCCGAAAGCACTCTCTTTTGGACGTTTTCACTGATAGATTGCACTGGACGTCTTGCACAGTCACAGTTGACTCACACGCTGTGTTTGTGGATTGAAACTGGCAAACTTTCTCACGGCAAACTGTAGCGCTTCTACCAGGGCTGGTGGACCAGGAAGAAACCAAGGATAAGCCCGAACGGGAGGCGTCAGGCACCCTCGTACCCACGAAACCAGGACCTACAAGAGAGAAGGGAAGAGGGAGGTTCAGCTTTTCACTCACCATTGAAAGTAAGGAATTGGCCCAGCCGGGATCGAACCACGGCCCTTCTGATCCGGAAACAGACATGCTAACCCACTACACCACAGGGCCATCAGCTGAACTCCCATTGTAGGCTTATCAATCTTCCTATGCCTGCTTCTCTTACAAAACTGAGTAGTTTTGTTTTCGAGCTTCAACATATCAGCATAGCGGACAAACTTGTTTGATTCACTAGTAACACTCATCCATCACTTAAAATGCATAGCTTCGTTTATACTTATACAATAAATGTCTAGTGCCATACTCTTATCTTTATGTACTCTTACTGTCACAAAATTCCTATTCTTGTCATTACGATTGGATTACGGTAAGAGAATGCTTTTCTTGCACTAGTGGCAGATAATTTGGTTTGATTTACTCACGCAGTCTCATATCGGCTTAATCAGCGGTTTTTCACCTGCTCGCAATAAAATTCTTCAATTAATAATGCCTGAATTTCTGCAGTTTAATTAGTTAAGTTCCAAATATATTCAATGCGGATTTTAAGATTTTCCTAGCATTTGTAGTCTGCAAGTTTCAATACGGACCTTTAAACTCAACAGGTCTGAATTACATTTTGTCAAATTCTTATCGCTTATTAAATCTGAAAATTAGAGTAAATCACCGAGTAAATATCAAGTACTGCCGAGCGACTAACTTGCTTCCTCTACAAAAATAGAGTTCGGATATTTCACATTATATTTATTTATTTATTTCACACATCTAGTCTATTTTATTTGTTTCTAAACATAAACAAGGCATCAATATGAGTTGGAAAACATATTCGATGATTTCCGATTTTTGGACGGTTCTAATCCAAGCCATGACGATAATCTTTTTAATCAGTAAACGTCAGAGCGCTTTCCGAGACCCGATTTATATCCTCTGGATCATGTACGCGGTATCAGATCTACTAAACGGGGTCAGCTTTTGTCTGGCATTTTTGGACACCAAAATTAGCCGAAATTGGACGGAAATTTCACGAATTTGGGCAGGACTTATAAATGAAGCGCTGGCCTTTATTCCGGGCTTATATCAACAGTTAGCCATAGCTGTGTATCGAGCCGCCGTTGTGTTCTTTCCGATTGTCTACTACAAAACTAAACAGAAATCCGGATTTCGTAAAACCGTCTTAGCTGTCGGATTATCGGCTTATCCAATCGGATTAGTTGGATCCGTGCCCTTACTTCTTGGGTGGTCTAGATTTGTTATGGATTTCAGAAATGGGACAGCAATTTATTTTACCAACGATATTATGTACATTTTCGACGGAGTAGCCTGTAACACAGCACTGATGCTAACCTTAGCTGTATATTTGTGCATCGGTATTCGTTTGGTGCTGCCTCGCAGCACGAGTTCGGTTTCCGAAACTGCAGCACAAAAGTCGGCAGAGTATCGGTTTTTGTTGACGGCTTTTGTCAGTTGGTTGATAACTTTCGTGGCGGTTTTAGGTCTCACTATAACTTCTATCTACCCGAATGTGCCTCTGGGTTTGGTCTACATGAGAGTCGTGTTTGGAACGGTCAATATGTGGGCCACCCCGGTGCTTCATGTTCTCATAAATTCGTCCTTTCGAAAGGAGTTGGCTAGAGTTTGTCGCTTGGACCCGGCAAATATCAGCCAAGTTGGCACGGGCTCGTTTAATCCGGGCTAGCTCGCGATTTATACGATCTTCTTTCTGTGGATATTTCCCTTCGAGGATAGTTTCAAACATTTACAACAGAATTTGGGACTTTGAGACACAACAAAAACGAATAGTTAATGGTAATTTTACAGAATAAGTCGCAAGACGAGAATTAGAAAGTATCACAGAGTGTTTTGTCGCATTATGTACATTTTTGTCGTACTTTTGTCTGGCGATTAAAGATTCTGATCTGTCGCTACGACTTGTGTAAATGTCTGTCCGTGTAGCCGAATTATTAAGGCGTCGGACTTTGGATCGAAAGCCTTAGCCATAATGACATTGCATTGTTTCACATGTTTCACAGAGCAAGAAAGTTATTATGCCACTGCTTCGCCAGCCGGATGAGGCGTTAAAATAGTGGGCCCGTGTGCCGCGTAGTCCACTTATCGCCAAGGGTAGGGCGCGGAGTTCATGGTGGAAGGTACTCCAATTGGAATCTGTTGTGACTAAAAGTTAAAAATGTTTAAAACTTTAGAAGTTTGTATCCGCTGGTTGAGTTTCATACGTTATCACCTTATACGTTATCTGATAAAGTTTGGTAGTCTGAACATTATCTTGATAGAGTTTCAATATGGCGACGAGGGTGGGATCTAAGACCGCCTCATCCCTATCTAGACACTCCTGGAGAACCCAGCATGCCTTGGAATCAGTGGCGACGAACATTTGAAATGTATCTAATTGCTTCTGGTGGAGAGGAACTCCCTGATCGTCGGAAGATAGCCCTCCTACTCCATACACTTGGGACCGAAGCTCAACGTGTATACCACACGTTGCCCCAAGCCAATGAGGACCTGAACAATTTGACCTATGATAATGTCCTTTTAATCCTGGAAAATCATTTTGCCCCGAAAATCAACCCCGTAGCTGCTCGTCATGTCTTTCGACAAAGAAAACAGAGATCCGGCGAAAGCGTATCTTACTTCTACAGTGAACTCCGTTCGCTTGTCACAAAGTGTGATTTTGGAGATACCCAAGAATGTATGCTCCGTGACCAAATCGTAGAAGGTGTCAGCAACCAGAAGACAAGAGAAAGACTATTTTCTGGGAAGATCTGGGAAATAGCAAGTTCCAACCAGGCGACTTGGTAAGATACAAGCTACCAAGTAACAAGAAAGGTGAATCGCGATATTCTACTCCACTGAAAAT
>JASAND010025230.1:0-21825 GCA_030248195.1 Trissonchulus latispiculum
ATGCTCGCCACCTTCCACTTAACAGAGTATGTACGTCTGTGCGTCTATAGCAAGTACATGTTAAAATGTATGTGCTCAGTAGGTGGCGGGCTTTCCACTTTCCGCCACCTTTCGCCACCTTCTCTAGTTCTAGCGAATTGTAGTAAGTACAGTCGCAGTTTGTCTTCGCAACTTTTCCGATCTGGGTGACAGAAACAGGAATGGACTCTGAGCCCTCAACAATGTTTCCAATGACACTGTATTTTCCACATGCTGCCTAGTTACATTTTCGCCTCCGCTGGCATGGAAATTCCTTCATGCTTTGGGAAAATTTTCCGTGAGAGTCAGAAAATTGAAAAACTTTAAATTTTTTTAATTCCGAAATTTTTGAGGTTTATAAAATTTGCGCATAGAATCCATGACACTTGAATTTTAAGAAATTTGAAAATTTTTAAAATATCTGAAATTACTGACCCTCAGGTAACATCTTCCCAAAATATGAACCGATTCGGATCACCCTAATCCCACAAGTGCATACTAAGGGGGGGGGGGGTTGCAGAAAAGATCCGAAGAGAAAATCTAGTTGAAGTTCCGACAATACACATATTATGCATATGTCCATATTATATCGTATTATATACGTATCTGCACAACGGAAATCATCTGTCTTTTTGTAGTGCAGAGAAACTGTTATCTGAGTAATTTGCACATTTGTGGAGGCTAGCTTGTTGTTTGCTAGCTACACTGTTTTGCATGCATGCATAAGGATTGAATGTAATGCGAAATCGATATTGTAGAGCAGGGACTAATTTGCATATTTGAAAGTAAAAGCCTGCATTTCTTTTATGCATAGACGCACGTGTCAAAAACATAAGAGTAGGCATTATTATTATTATGCTTTATCAAATACTATATATACGTATAGCGGCGAAATAGTATATTACACCCCCCTTCCACCTTTAGCTCACCTTAGTTCGCGAATATGTATCAGACTAATATAAAATTGTGTACAGTTAACTCAAAAAAGATCTTAGCGAACCATGGGAAGTTAAATTAGATTAGGAAGGAATTAAGGATTAAGGATTAGAAGGAATTAGGAGCAAGTGTATCGGCAATCGACCTTTATTTCCCCGTGCACTGATAGCATGTAACGTAAATTCTTCATGGAAAATAGCCGGCAGCCTCAATACTACCCTCTCTTGTAGTTTAAGTTTTCACATTACGCATATTATACATGTCCTCCATATTACATCGTCCCTTTTCGCAGCGAGATGTGAGTAAGATATTCTCTTCACCTAACCTGTACAATAGATTGCATGTTTTCACATATATATGTATCTCCACAACGGAGAGCACTTATGTGTTTTTTGGAGTGTAGAGAAAACTTTAGGTGGGTAATTTGCATATTTGTACAGACCACCTGAACCTTTGCTAGCTACACTGTTTTCTATGCACGCATCAGCATTAAATAAAAACGGGAATCATTTGTTTAGAGTAGGAAATATTTTGCATATTTGAAATTAAAAGTCTAGATGTTGTATGCATATATATACACGCGTCAAAACGATAAGAAAAGCTACTGTAATGGTGTAGCAAAAAGTCTATAGCGGCCAAACAATATCTCACATTTCGCTTTTTATTGCGCTTCTGCTCACCTTAGTGAGCGCATATGAATCAGACTAATATAGAAAACGTACAAAGCTGACTCAGAAAAAGAACTTAGTGGAACATAGCAAGTTAAACTAGAGAAATTAGGGAGTGAGTGTATCGGCAGGAAACCTTTCCCCACAGAAAAACAAAGTACGTATGCGAATTGTGACACGACATATTTCTGACTTTCGAAATTTCGAAATTTTTGGTCAAAAAATTTTCAAATTTTTCTAAGTTCTGTCCCCGGTGAGGACCGAGGCCTGACCACTGGCGCCTGGACTCGATGAGGGGCCAGGCTCCGGTGCATTCCGCATTCAGTAGCCCCCACTTCTTCCTCCCTAAGGAGGGTGCCCCACTTTCAAAACCCTAAAAAATGCCAGTAAGATATCGTCAAGAAAGCTAATTCAGGCAGGGGACTCAACATTGCAGAGAGAAAACCTTGCATATAATTACTAATTAGTCAACCAGTAGCATGGAAACCATTTACGTAAAAGTCATTAACATTATAGGAATAGGATTTGCATAACGTGACTCTCTTAACAACCAAATCCTTTCCCAATGCAAGTGGCAAACTCTGCTAACCTCCCCCCTATAACCCAAACAATTGCCAAATTTCACCATTTTTACACTAAGTTTTCAAAATTTTTTCCGGCGTCGCCGGAATTTTAACGAAATTTTCGCTATTTTAGCGTAAAAAAACACCTAAAATTAGTCACTTTTTAGCGATTTTTGGCAGTTTTTACACAAAAAAACGTAAAAATTTGCAAATTTTTTCAAAAATATGCCCCCCCACTTTTGGTGAGCCCCCAATCGATGGGGAGGGGCAAGTTTGAGCCCCCCATATCGCCCCCCCCATAAATGTTGGCCTAAAACTAAGCTAGACTGCTATAACTATGCTAAGAAGTGCTCAAAAAGTGAGTTTAAAATTTTATTCAAGCTTCTTTGAGAAACTTCAAAGTTTGAAAAGATAATGGTCAGGTGGGGGGGGAGAAAAGAAGGCTTTTCGAAATAAGGAAAAGGAAATTTTGGGGGATATATACCCCCCTCAAAGGAAGCCATGGCAGTATATATACGTATACCTTTTTTAGAGGAGTGGAGGTGCGGGAGGGTACGTATAGATTGAAATTTGAAAATAATCTGAAAATATTTGCTGGATAATTTTAAATTATTTGTTGTTTGGTGGAAACTTTTGGGGTGCCTTAAGGTGTATAGCGTGGGGGGAAAACACAGTCCGAGATGCGGGGAAAAATCCAACGCCAGTGTGAGTCTCCCATATGAGCTAGATCGAATTTTAGTAGCCTCTTTTTAGTAGATCTAAAAACATCCAAAAGTACCCTGGAGGCTGTATTATTGTAGCTCCCGCTGCATTCTGCAAATTGTTTGGCACTGAAGTTTTTGGAAGTTAGGGTCCGACCAAGTGCCGAAATTTGGCAAACTTTGGTCTCAAGATGGGGGATCAGGCAGGGTCAACTCTGCGGGGGTCACCCTCAACTACTGGAAAGACCTAGCCCAAAACGGATTACGTACAGTTTCACAGAGAACACGTCTCAAACTTCACGATGGTGTATGCAATTTGGCTCTAGTGCCTGTGCTGCGACGCGGGGTACGAATTTCGCAATTTTTTGCGAAATTCCGCAAAAAATTTTGGAGGACTTCGTAAAAGTACGCAAAAAGTTTCGACGAAAAAAACACAGGTGAGGGCTGTTGTTTAGGTAGTTTATATAAAAATTCAAGAAAATTAAAGTAGATCAGTTTTCCATTTTAAAAACTAAATTTAAATAAAAAATATGTTTTTCCTCCAATATACGTATGCATAGAAAACATTCTACAATTTTCAAGCCTGTTTAGAAAGTGCCCGCCGGGACTTGAACCCGGGACCCCCCAGACTCGAAAGTCTGGTTGCTCTGCCGCTGAGCTACGGCCACTCGTAATGAAGGAACAGGCTTGAAAATATTTGTTTATTTAGGTTGGAAGAAACAGATCAAAGAGCACTGACTTTTTCAGGAATGAACTGATGAGACTTGTAGTGCAGGTTTTATGAAGTATATATAAGTGCAGGTTTTATGAAGTATATATACGTATTTGCGAAACCGGAAACATTTTAATTATATATATATATGAAAGTTTAAAATTTTATTCAAGTTTTTTTAGAAAAACTTCAAAGTTTGAAAAGATAATGGTCAGGTGGGGGGGAGGGGGAGAAAAGAAGGCTTTTTGAAATAAGGAAAAGGTTATTACATAATTTGCTATAAACAGTCGCTAGACAGACAGTTTATATATATATATATACCAGCATGAAGGGCTTGATCTTCATCTTGTATACCACCAGGGTTGGGCGAGACCGAGATTTCACCGAGACGGAGACCGATACCAGGGTACCGAGACCGAGACCGAGACTGGCCAAGTCTCGGCTTTTGGGCGAGACCGAGACTAGCAGGTTTTAGCTTAAACTTAGTTTCTACCAGTTTTTGAGGCTTAGATCTAGTATTAGGGGCTTTAACACATAAACATATGGTTTCCGCACCTCGTTAGTTAATTTTCATAACATTGATTTAAAATTTTCGCCGAAATTAGATGTTTTCAAAAAATTTTCGGTCTCGGTCCGAGACCGAGATTTTGGGTGAGCGAGACCGAGACCGAGACTCCCAACCCTGTATATATACCACCAGTAAAATCTACATTCGGTTATATATATATACAGGCGCGTAGCCAGTGGGGGGGGCAAGAAGGGGGGCATGCCCCCCCCGAAATTGGATTGCCCCCCTGAAAATATCTGCCATCAGGAAATATTTATGACGCAGACAGCAGCTAGGCTGCGTTAAGCCTGAGAATTGATGAAAATTAAAGCAATTTAGAAGTAAAATCCAAAATTTTTCGCGCTTTCGGCGCGAATTATTGCATATTTCGTCTTCGTCAATCTTAAAATGTTTTTCAATTCACGTAATCATAAATGTTAATACCTGATCTTGGTTAATTATGTTGTAAAGTATAGTACTTATATATTTTATTAGTTAATTCCCTAATTAATTGCTTCCCTAATTAATTCCCTAATTAATTATATAATTGCAGATGTAGCACTTAAAAAGATTTTAATATACATTCGATACTGCAAATGACCGGCCATACTGGCCGGCCATATATATATATACCGGCCATATATATATATATATACAAGAATAAAAATGCGCCGATGGAGCATGAAAAATGCAATATGGGTGACATTGGGTTTTAAGTGACAGAAGACTAGGTTTTAAAACTTTAATATCGGAGGGCAGGTTGTAAATGCCAAGAGGACTAAGTTAAAAGCGCACTAATATGGACCAGCTTCGCTGAACAAGCCATATTCGCGGAATAATAATTACATAATAATGCAACTTAATTTAATTAATGCAACAATATATACAATACATATATATATAATGCAACAGGTACAGTAAAAATTGGTGTCACAAATTCTGCGCAGCCGCTTAGAGAACAAAACGCTTGAAGTAAAGCCCAATATTTCAAAATCAGCAAGCTCTCCTGGAAAGCTGACGAATTTAGACCTTAAGACAATAAAGGTCAAATGCGGAGTGGAGCATGTATACCAGCAAATATGGGTTGTTCAGCGAAGCTGGTCCATACTAGTGCGCTTTGAACCTAGTCCTCCTGGCATTTACAACCTGCCCCTCCCATATTAAAGTTTTAAAACCTAGTCCTCTGTCCGCTTAAAACCCAATATTAGCCATATTGTATTTTTCATGCTCCATTGTAGCATTTTTACATTTTGTCCCATTTCATTTTTAAGGTTCTGAATAAAGCTTAAGCAAAAATGTTAAAGCATCGCACAACGCGAGCGAAGCGAGTCATGTTGTCAAAGTTGAGATATCTAGCACGAATTAGAAAAACCAAGTTATATTTAACGAAAATTCTGTCGTATGCATAATTCCTACAACAGGGGAAGTTTTAAAGAGCTTGCATGCAGATTACAATGTGCAAAATGAATGAAAAAAGAGTGAGAAATTGAAGACGGGGCTGCACATTTGCTCAGGTTGTGCGGAGGGGGACCGCGCAAAATAATAAGAATCTATAAGAAAGACCTTGCCCACGTATGATCTGTAGTTAGTTAGGGCAACCAGGGCAGGGCAACCAGATGCAAATTATACTATCGATGAAGCAAACTTATACGGCACGATTTCAATTGCTCTTCTGCAGTTAGTTATATGCAAAAACTTGGACAATTGTTTGGACGGTGTTTCTGCACTGTGGACGGCTCCTTTTTCGCATCCCTCTTTTTTGGGCTTCCCCCACTGAGATTTCAGTAGCAGCCCCCTACACTTCCTCTGCCCTTATATTAGGGGTTGGTTTTTTCCGGAAAAAAGTCGAGCGGCAAAAGTACGTTTTCACGGGATTTTTCCGCTGTCCAATTCAAGCCAGACTCTCAAAATTAGTTTCTATCATTTCTTAGCCTGTTGTAACGAATATTTCTACGTGTATACAAACGGCATACAAAGACTTATATAAATTAGATATATAAGTGTTCCAAGTAAATAATCTCTAAGGAATTGTGAAAATGATTGCCCGAACGACTTTTAAGAGTTTAGACAGTGGGGGCATTTGTCAACTGCCTTATTCAGTGGTAAAACAATAAGCTCAGTGAACAATTGTAATTAATTCAAGGAATATAGTCAAGCAAAAAAAACAACTTCGGAATTTTGGCCAGAACTTATTACTAAAGCCTGACCAAAAATTCTTGGAACCGAACTGGGGGTGCTTGTCCTGAGTTAACCTTTGAAGTTAGCCTATATAAAGTGAAGCCTATTTTTAGAAACCTCAGGAGGAGGAGAATCCAGTAAAACCATCATATCCGGTTACCGGACGCCAAATCGATAAAAACGCTTCAGATTCGGAAAGAGAATGCTAATTAATTGATACTATAGCATATTGGTCCTTGGCCCAAGACATCTCCGAAAATCCGGTCACACCCGGTCCATGCCCAGTAACAGGATGTCTAGGTAACAAAAACGGTACAGCAAGATGGGCAGGTCGTACAGTTTCCCTGATTGAATTTTTGGATTCAGCGGGTCAAAATTGCGTGATCTAGGATCGTATCCGGTTCGAAAAAACCGGAAAAATCTGTTTTTCCGGTCTGGTGCTCGGAATCGCGGATAAAAAATGTTAGTTTTTGGCACAATGAATATTTGGGAGACTACTTTCATTTTACCGGTGTCAAAGTAATCGAATATCCAGTCGATTTCCGGTTCTGATCTTTCAAACTTGAAATTTCATGGGCTATTATCTCAGTATCCGGTTGGTCCGGAAGTCAAATTATTTCATTAAAATGATATTTCGTCTATCCCTAACAAGCATCAATCTCAACTTACTTCATATCTACTGTAATTTTTGAATAATCGCATTCTAAAAGTGGGCCGATTTTGTTGGTTTTGTCTAATTGTTAAACCGGATATGACATTTGATCCGATACGCTTAGCTTTGTCGCATGCAATACAAGCAAAATCTGCACCGTTTTTAAATGTCAATCATACAAAAGTTACAGCAGATATGAAATAAATTGAGGTTCATGCTAGTTAGGGATAGACGAAATATCATTTTAATGAAATAATTTGACTTCCGGACCAACCGGATACTGAGATAATAGCTCATAAAATCTCAAATTTCAATGCTCAGAACCGGAAATCGACCGGATATTCGATTACTTTGACACCGGTAAAATAAAAGTAGCGTCCTAAATATTCATTGTGCCAAAAACTAACATTTTTTGTCCGCGATTTCGAGCACCAGACCGGAAAAACCGATTTTTCCGGTTTTTTTCGAACCGGATGCGACCATAAATCACGCAAATTTGGCCCAACTTAGACAAAACTTCGTATATAGACTAATTTCGACACGCTGAATCTAAAAATTCAATCAGCGAAACTGTACGACCTACCCATCTTGCTGTACAGTTTTGTGAGCTAGACATCCGGTTACCGGACACTAGACCGGATGTGACCGGATTTTCGGAGATGTCTTGGGAAGACCAATATGCTAGAGTATAAATTAATTGCCATTCTCTTTCCGAATCTGAAGCGTTTTTATCGATTTGGCATCCGGCAACCGGATATAGACCGGATATGATGGTTTTACCGGATTCTCCTCCTCCTGAGGTTTCTAAAAATATATATAGTAAAGGTTCGAAAAAAAATACACCGGCCGGGTCCGAAAAAAAAATACACCCACCCTAACTCAGGCTAGAAGCTACCGACCCCAGCCAAACTGTACCCCATAATAGCGCAAGCTTATTTATATCCAACCATGGTATGGCTGTTTCCCTAAGGCCCCGCACTCACGCAGACTGAGGACTCAAAAATGGTACTATGAAAAAGTTGGTTTTCAACTTTTGGATCAGTTGGCAACTTTTTGGCTCTTGTTCGCTACACTAAAGCTATAGTAGCACCTATTGTTTTAACATAATACACATTGCTTCTAGTTTTTTTGGCAATAGGTTCGGGCGCCCCTGCGCCGCACAGTTGCGCAGCAGCGGGTGTATTTTTTTTCGGACCCGCTGGGCACTTGGGTCCGAAATAAAAATACACCTAAAAATTCTTATTTTAGCTGCTAGAAATCGACCAGGTGTCGAGTTTCCGCGTTTTTAGCAGCATTTATGGCTGTAGCATGCACTGACGGTGTCCTGGGTTGGTTCCAAGGGGTCAATCTTTATCTTACTACAGTGTCATATGATTGGCTTGAAAATTTGTCCTCAACTGACCAGAACTTTACTGGGATGACTTTTAGCGCTGTTTTATGCTAGCATTCACAGCTATTGCAGTGATTTCAGTAATACTGATTCAATTTTAGAAGCGAGTAGACTGTAAGTACTGCATTTTCAGGACCTCAAGCCGCTGCAAATTGCTTGCTACAGCTTCGGTAACAAAAGTCGACGATATTCCGAGTAGTTAGAGCATTGAAACGAGTTGAAAAAGACAGGACAATTACGAATCTAGAGTAAACTTAATAAAATAATACCATATGGTAAACTATGACGCTTTTGCTACGTTCATATGCTCAGATCGGGCTGCCAGGTTCCTCAGCAGACAAGCTTTCAGCACCGAACTGAAATCTCTTAATTTTTTCGACTTTGAATGAGCTAAATGATGGTTTATAATCAATTGTGCCAATGGCTAGAGAATTAAAAACAACGTAGACGACCCCTTCCGGTAGGCATTGGGATTGCAGAACTCATGTTAACCGCCATGACCATCTATGACGGTTTTCAGAAGGTCTTCTAGATGTCTGCTGGATATTTATTCTTTGTCGTTACGTTTGTTAAGAATAAAAAACAAAATATGGCCACTGAATAAGCAACATTATAGACATTACTGCGTGATAAAAACAGTATCTGGCCAGATGAAAAATTTTTTCGGGCCATATGCGGTATGCGGCCTATCTAATGAAAATTAACCACCATAGACTGGAAAGATGGGTCAATAGTCAACGGAAAATGCATGAGCAGCATCTGTATATACGATTTGTATAGTCATTTTGGCACTAGATAATGAAAGGGCGAATTTTTGGCCCTGTATTTTTTTTTCGACCCCGTGTATTTTTTTTTCGATTTGGGTCCGAAAAAAATACAGTCAATTTTCAAAATTTTTCTGAAAGCACAGCCCTTGCCCGGGAACTTTGGGCATGGGAAGAAACTAGACCCCACCCCACACATGCTGGGCCATATCCGGGATCTCTACTGCAATCCTTTAAAAAGTTATCCAAAAAGTTGCCAAATCGTATTTTTTTTCCGAACCTTTACTATATATAGACTAATTTCGACCCGCTGAATCCAAAAATTCAATTAGCGAAACTGTACGACCTACCCAACCTGCTGTACAGTTTTTGTGACCTAGACATCCGGTTACCGGACATGGACCGGATGTGACCGGATTTTCGGAAATGTCTTGGGCCAAGGACCAATTTGCTATAGTATGAATTATATAATTAGCATTCTCTTTCCGCATCTGAAGCGTTTTTATCGATTTGGCATCCGGTAACCGGATATAGACCGGATATGCTGGTTTTACCGGATTCTCCTCCTCCTGAGGTTTCTAAAACTATATATATATATATACTTTACATAGAATAACTTCAAAGGTTAACTCAGGACAAGCGCTCACAGTTCGGTTCCAAGAATTTTTGGTCAGACTTTAGTTTGAGTTATTGAAATACTGACTATACAGGCAGTTAGGCCCAGTCGTAAGCTTTCTTATGAGCTATAGAATACCTCGCTTGCGCCGCTGGTGAGAAAAATTGTCCCAAACTGGCTGGAAAGCCCAATACGGGAAAAATCCCATATGCGGGAAAAAACCAACCCCGAAAATTTTTCGGAAAGTTGCCAGGAACATTTCCAACCGTTCCAAATGAAAGAGTGGGCTGTTTTTAGTATAACTGCATCAAAAGCATATATTAGTTTTTGTAGAAAAATTGTGGTCATAGTGACTTTTGAAAATTTTGTAACACATAAACATGCGCAGATTTTGGAAATTTTCGGTTGCTTAAGAATTCTATTGTGTAGAATTTTCTTGTATTTAGAGCCAAACTAGACACATTTTAGGACAAAAATAAGTATTTTGGCCAAAATTGAAATGTTGGCTTGAAATGCACCATGTCCGACCCGCTGGAGCACCCACAAGAGAGCAAACTCAGGTATATAAAACCTATACCAGTTTAATCTATAGGCTCTATTAAACCAATATGTGTATTAATTTGACCTTTCCTGCTAATGCTTCGAAAACTATTCAATTTTAAAGAGTGGGTTTTTTCCCGCATGTGGGTTTTTCCCCACCAACTCCAGGTCACCCCCAAGTCGCACCGGAAGGGTTAGAGCAGTGCCACATCACATATATCATCATGAAGCGCAACAGATGCCCTTATACATACAATCCGCTTTGGTACAGATCTTTTCAGTAGTTCAGGGTGATCAGGCAGTTTGCCAAATACCGGCACTTGGTCGGACCCCAACTTCCAAAAATTTCAAAGTCCCAAAAACCGCAGGGAAACAGCGGGAGCTACAACAGTACACCCTCTAGGGTAGTTTTGGACGCTCTTCAATATAGGATATTAAAGCCGGTAAGCCCACACTGGAAGTGGATTCTTTTCCCGCATTGGCGAGTGGGTTTTTTCCAGCTTGACTTACGTTTATACGTAGTTCAGAGCCGACACAGTGCACAGTTTCCCATTGAATTTTCATAAAGTAAGCATACACACAACTGGCATTTTTTGGGTTTAGAAAGTGGGGGCTTCCGAGAACAATAAGGGGAGCACTGTTTTTTGTTTTTTATTGTGTTTTCGCACCCTTTTTTTTAGAAAAACACAAAATTAGGACCTTAGTGACTGTGATATAAGACTTGAAGGTAAGAAAAAGTAAACAGGAAAAACAGAAAAAAGGCATGTCAACAAAATTTCAAGCGCGCGTATACGTATATTTCCAACGTTTTTACCAGATTTTTGGCCAGAAAAACCTTAAAATCTCGTGCGAGCAGGTTTTTTGTGTAAAATACTGTGTATTTAGTATTTACACAAAAAATAAATTTACACAGTGAAAAACTAATTTACACAACAAAATACACAGCCAAATTTTCGAAAATTTTTACAAAAGTGCTCTGAAAAAATAGTTTTCAAGACTTTCCGTTTTAAAAAAGCTCTAGTTTTTAACTGGGGGCTGCCGCCCCCAGACCCCCGCATGTTTCCAATGGTTTTCTGCATTTCTTCATCAACATGGTTATGGGTGTTTTATTCTCCTAAGTCCTAGTGCTTCTACTTATACAGTTGCGTATAATTTATTTATGCACTGCATGCAAATATTCGTAAATAGTATATAATATATATATATACGTTTTCTGAAGCTAGTATTATTCAATATGGTTTCTTGTATATCTCTTGTATATATATATATATATATATATATATACATATCTCTAATAAAAGCAGTCAGAGCTTGAAAAATAGTTTTCATACAGCCCAATAAATATTAGGTATATATATAAATACTAAAGCTAAAGGAATACAACTTTTCAATGCGTTAATCTAAAAAATTTCTCAACTTCCAGACCCCCTCCACTGTTTTGGGTACGTATCTATTGTAGAATTGGTGTTTTGTCTGTATTATGGAGCCATCCCCAGCAGTAGTTAAAGCTTCGAACCTTAGTACGTAACCAGCAAGTTTGTGAAAAAATTAATCCAAAACGTTGGAAAAATAAAGAAATCGTTTCAGTAGGCGAAGTGTTTTTCAGAAATTTGAATTTGTCCAATCCTAGTTTTGACATTAAATGAATTAATCTTTTTAAACATTTCCATTATGAATTCTGTTGCAATTTACAAAATTTTCTCGACTTCTGGGGGGCTCCACCACCCAGACCCCCCGCGTGGCTTCTTCCGAAATGTTACACAAGTGCAGTTGGAATAGCTTTGGCTTGAAGGATCCGAAAATAACATTGTAGCAAGAAAGTAGCGTCTAAATTTATTTTATATTATATATAATTGAAAAACAACACATTTAAATTTTACACAGCTTCAAACAAAAATACACACTGAAATTTAATTTTACACAAGATTTACACAGGTCCGATTTTGAAAAACCCTGCGTGCGAGTATATATAGCAAAAATTCTTATTTTTCCCTCGAAAATGGTAAATTTTAAAAAATTTCCTTGTTTCTGCAAAATGAAAAGAAAAAGATTTGAAGAGCGATTTCATCTAAAAAGCAAAAAATTCCTTCAAGTTCTTTTGGGGCTCCGCCCCCAGACCCCCCCTTCGTATCGGCTTATCATCGTCATTGTTAATGCTCAAAGTCATGATATGATATGTCATGATATATATATACGTACATAATCACCAGATATTTGTAAATTAGAATACGAATATATATAACTCGCGGGACAATGTGAAATATGAAGCAACACTCGCCAACACGGTAAAAAATCAACCAAAATTAGGAATATAGCCTAAAATCAAAACAAAACTGTATATATTTCTGCAAAAATTTTTGACGTTGGACAAATAAAAATGACGTTCGAAAAATAAAAATGGCGAAAATTTGATGAATTATACATTATGAAATTTGAAATATTTTGAAAAAACACGCTAACCCACCCACAGGATGAAGGGGCCAGTTTTTGTGGGTGGTATAATGACAAAAGTTGTTCGCCTCGCCAAGGGCTTTCATTTGATACCAAACTTGATCACTTTTGATGACTTTCATTTTTGACCCCTACCGGACCCCCGACCCGCAGGCCCGGGGGTCAGGGATCACAGCCACCGACCTCGGCAATATGCTCATCGTTTTCAGCGACCCCGATTTACTCTATGGGTACCACCAGAGGGCCGAAAAACGCCATTTTAGTGACTTTTAGGCCATTTCTAGTAAAAGTGGGACTTAGAAACTTTTCGCCCAAAACAGGTGAAAATGCAAAGTTTGGGCTCATCTCCTGAAAGCAACAGAGCGAAATTAAAAAATCCCCCTCATTACTATGTGCGCATAGTCCGAAATATTCAAATAAAATAAACCAAACCGCTCTAGCTGCTAGCCTGTGAAAAAAAGTTGATTTCAACCGAAGCGCCAAAATAGCGAAAGTCCGACTTTGGGGCCTTAGCACAGAGCCAAAGTTGTTCGAGTGCCAAAATAACCTTCGTTTTTTTAGCATGGGGGATATGTCTACCAACATATCATAGTAGCATTGGACCAAAATGCCCACATCGTTCCAACACTTCGCTAGAAAATGCACTTCCAATAAGCGTTATTAACCGAAAAAACCGCACGGTAACTCTCGCCTAGTGCAAAATTCCGAAGTTCCGAATTTTAACCATAAGTATGGTGGTACTTGAAGTACAATCGAGTATATACTTTACGATGGTAACATTGTCATCTCTCCCGGACCCCTACTTTGCTGGCACCAGGCCAACACGGTCTCCAGGGGGCCGCGCAGACGCTTTTACGCCCATTATGTACATAGGGGCGCTGTCGCGTCTCTAAATTATTCGGATAACAACAAATTTTATTCCTACACTAAAATATATAATGCGTTTAATGCAGGGTTTTTTTTCAAAATTTTACCTGTGCTTTTAAGTGTTTTTTTAAGAAAATGTGTGTTTTTTAAAAAAGTCTGTGTTTTTCCTGAAATTCGCTTTTCGCAGTATTAACACGTTTTTAACGGTTTTTATAGCATTTTAAACTATATTTAACATTTTTCGCGTGTTACAGAAGAAGTACAAAGCATATATTGTATGCTCAGACTTCATAAATGATATTTCAATGTTCTAAACGTTAGATATTTGCATTGTTGACGTCTTTTTGCATTACAATGGAGGGTCTGGGGACCCCAGACGTTGAGAATTTTTTTAAAATTGTGAAAATTTTGGTATAAACTCCTTCACACCTTTTACTTTTCGACAGTTTATTTTATTCCAGTCATTTCCAGAATTTGAAAACGTAATTTCATAGAATAATTTGCCTATACAGTCCCTGATGACACCGTTGCTTTGAATAATGAAGGCTACGCAAAAACTAATGCACAGACGAAAACAAACAGAAGTAAAAACATATACGTATATAGCGGATATTTGCGCCGAAGGCGCAAAATTTTTTGGAAAACTTAAAAATTAGGCTTAAAATTAATAAAAATTCGCTCCTTCAGATGAAAATGTGAGTGTGCTTTTTAGTGTTTTTTTAAAATTTTGTGTGTTTTTAAAAAAAAGTGTGCGAAAACACAATAAAAACAGTGGTTTAATGCCACTTATATATATATTTGTGCTGCGCGAAATTTTAGTTTCTGGACACAACTTTTCTTAGCTGGACACAATTTTGACACAGTCCCGATTTTCAAAAAACCCTGCCCCAAGGCATAAGTGTACCTTGAGGAAAAGTTGGGGGTGGGGGTAGCCGAAATTATCATAGGGGTCGCGGCAGCGACCCCTATAATATGTGTGAAAAGTGGCTGGAGACAGTGTAAAATAAGCTGCGCAGAAGCTGCGCAAAATCCTGCGCAGATCCTGCGCAGATTTCATGCGCAAATTGTAGAGCACATCGAGTTTAGTATGTCTGTGAAGTTTCAGCCCCGTATCACTTACCGTTAAAAAGTTGCGCCCCGGACCGGTTATGGCGGCGATGTTTTTTTTTTTTCCGGTTTCTCCTATTTGATGGTTGTATTGTACGTAATGTTCGCCGCTTTCACGTGATCTGCAGCGGAGGGCCAACCTAAAGGGCTATGGGGTCTAGTAGTACCCTCTAAAGAATTTAAGAATCACAACTTTTTTTGCGCCGCAGCTGCGCCACAGCGCCGCAGTGGCGCCGCAAAGTCGGCTCATAGCGAAAAGTGACCATTTTTGTGGTCGTCGCTCAGGTCGAACGTTACAAGCTGGACCTGATTTCTTTTTATATTCAGAAATTACATATATTGAACTAACTAACGGTCCAGGTTGCGTTTCTCTATCACTTCCCTAGCGACCACAGTGGCCCGTCAAAAATGGCGAAAATTCGAAAAATGAAAAATCGAAATTTCTCGCTATCTATTCAACTTTGAAAGCTCAAATCTTCCATACAATGGTTTTCTGGCACGGGGAATCGATTCCCGCAGTCAGTTTTACCGTCAGACCCACCCATCTTGCTGGGCTGGTTCCACTTTGCCGTCGGGAGGGTCAAGTCGGAAACCGCTTCCTGGAGGTCCATAGTAGGCTCGACCTGGCCTCTCAAAACTTTGTGTATAGGTGTTTTCTGTTGCGCCCAGCTCATTCCCGGCATCGTTTTTGCCGTCCGACGTACCTATTTTGCTGGGCTGGTTCCACTTTGCCGTCGGGAGGGTCTAATCGAAAACCACTTCCTGGAGGTCCATAGTAGGCTCTACCTGGCCTCTCAAAACATTGTCTACAGGGGTTTTCTGGTGTGCCCAGCTCATTCCCGGTATCCGTTTTGCCGTCCGACGTGCATATATTGCTGGACTGGTTCTACTCTACCGTTTGACGGGTCAGTCGGGTGGGAGGGTCAAATGGTCGAAAATAAAGTTTTTCAAAAGTGGTCAAATTTGGTATCAAATGAAAGCCCTAAGTGAGCTGAGCAACTTTGGTCATAGAACTGCGTACCCAAAGTGGCTGTAGAGTGCTGTGGTGGGGTGGGGTGGGGACTTAGGCGATTTTGGGTCAAAAATGAAATTTTCCAAAAGTGGGCAAATTTGGTATCAAATGAAAGCCCTCAGCGAGCTGAGCAACTTTTGTCATAGAACTGCATGCTCAAAGTGGCTGTAGAGTGCTGTGGTGGGGTGGGGTGGGGGACTCGATTTTCGGTCAAAAATGAAATTTTTCAAAAGTGGTCAAATTTGATATCAAATGAAAGCCCTAAGTGAGCTGAGCAACTTTTGTCATAGAACTGCGTACCCAAAGTGGCTGTAGAGTATTGTGGTGGGGTGGGGTGGGAACTTAGGCGATTTTGGGTCAAAAATAAAATTTTTCAAAAGTGGTAAAATTTGGTATCAAATGAAAGCCCTAAATGAGCTGAGCAACTTTTGCGGTGTCGGATTTATGCCTTTCTCAACCGGAATTTAAAGGATAGACATAGGCCCAACACACATATTATCCCCTTTTGTGCGGAGCATTTTTGTTACTTGTTATATATATATATATACGGTACATTTCACCGAAAGAATGACCGTTGGCGAAATTGACAAATTGGCGAAATTTCAAGAAAAAATTGCAATTTTAGCAAATTTAGCTACATTTGAGGACCTTAAATTTGAGCATACTTTGCAACTAAATTTAAACAAGCTCATTAAACAACTCAACAAAAAAATTGCCTTTGAAAACTGGAAAAACCCAAAATTGCTTAAAAATTGAAAAAGTGGCAAAAAATTCTGCGAGAGTTTATTTTGCGATCGGTTTGATTCATGGGCTTAGTTTGCAAATATGCTCAAGCTTAAGATCCTCAAATGTAGCTAAATTTGCTAAAATTGTAATTTTTTCTTGAAATTTCGCCAATTTGTTAATTTCGCCAACGGTCATTCTTTCGGTGAAATGTACCGTATATACAAGTAATTAAAATGCTCCTCCAGAGCATGAAAAAGTAATATGGGTGGTTGGTGGTGAGGTTGTAAAATCAAGAGAGGACTAGTCTTAAAAATGCTTAATATGGGGCTAGGTTCAAAAAAAGAAGAGGACTAGGTTGTGGGCGAATTAATATGGGCACAGCTTCGCCGAGCAACCCATATTCGCGGACTGAAGAAGTTATACACATACACAAACGTACCTATACCAGTGTTCAGATTTAGTTACGGTGCGTAAATAATATATACAACTCTGATTAACGAGTTTTAATGGAAGCAAACATTTCTTTCAACAAACTCTTAATATTAGTGTGCATTTTAACCATTTATAAGAAAAGCCTATATATATTTCAACAATAATTTCAGTATATACTCTCCGACGATCTTCTATTTTCCATTGAACCGCTAGCTTTACAATCATAGCCTTGGTTTTTTCTCGTTGCTTGCCGTAGTCCAGCACAACCAAATTACTATATAGTTTACGTATATATACCTAGCTAATCTAACTTTTTATCAAGCAACTTGCAGCGATTGTTGAACTGCTGGAATTGTTGTTATTGCCGACATTAATCGCTTTGTATATGACAATCGCCATGACGAAGCGTGAAAGCCCGCGAATATAGGTTGCTCGGCGAAGCTGTGCCCATATTAATTCGCCCACAACCTAGTCCTCTTCTTTTTTTGAACCTAGCCCCATATTAAGCATTTTTAAGACTAGTCCTCTCTTGATTTTACAACCTCACCACCAACCACCCATATTACTTTTTCATGCTCGGAGGGCTGTTTTAATTACTTGTCCTTCTGTCGTTTTAAAGGTTCCCTTTCCAGTTGTGTGCTTACTTATATAAGGAGCTTGAAAAATGCCGTAGGCAATTTGTATGCAAAATTTTAGCCTTCCAACTATCTCCAGCAGCTTGAACCGGGAACAGCTTCAACTTTGAACCAGTTGAACCCACTGTGGGTGGGGCACCCACCCACAGGTCGGTGGAGCCACTTTTTGTGGGTGGCATAATGACAAAAGTTGATCGCCTCGACAAGGGCTTTCATTTGATACCCAACTTGACCACTTTTGAAGAATTTCTTTTTTGAGCCACACCGGACCCACAGTTCGGTGGGGCATCTTTTCGTGGTTGGTATAATGACAAAAGTTGATCGCCTCGCCAAGGGCTTTCATTTGATACCCAACTTGACCACTTTTGAAGACTTTCATTTTTGACCCACACCGGACCCACTGTGGGTGGGGCACCCACCCACAGGTAGGTGGGGCCACTTTTTGTGGGTGGCATAATGACAAAAGTTGATCGCCTCGCCAAGGGCTTTCATTTGATACCCAACTTGACCACTTTTGAAGACTTTCATTTTTGACCCACACCGGACCCACTGTGGGTGGGGCACCCACCCACAGGTCGGTGGAGCCACTTTTTGTGGGTGGCATAATGACAAAAGTTGATCGCCTCGACAAGGGCTTTCATTTGATACCCAACTTGACCACTTTTGAAGACTTTCATTTTTGACCCACACCGGACCCACTGTGGGTGGGGCACCCACCCACAGGTCGGTGGGGCCACTTTTTGTGGGTGGCATAATGACAAAAGTTGATCGCCTCGCCAAGGGCTTTCATTTGATACCAAACATGACCACTTTTGAAGACTTTCATTTTTGACCCACACCGGACCCACTGTGGGTGGGCGCTGTGGGTCAGGGGTCACATCCACCGACCTCGGCAGTATGCTCATCGTTTTCCGCGACCCCGATTTACTATATATGTGTACCACTAAACGGCCGAAAAACGCCATTTTTAGTGACTTTTAGGCCATATCTAGTAAAAGTGGGACTTAGAAACTTTTCGCCCAAAACAGGTGAAAATGCAAAGTTTGGGCTCATCTCCTGAAAGCAACAGAGCGAAATTAAAAAATCCCCCTCGTTACTTTGAGCGCATAGTCCCAAATATTCAAATAAAATAAGCCAAACCGATCTAGCTGCTAGCCTGTGAAAAAAAGTTGATTTCAACCGAAGTGCCAAAATAGCGAAAGTCCGACTTTGGGGCCTTGGCACAGAGCCAAAGTTGGCTGAGTGCCAAAATGACCTTCGTTTGGTAGCATGGGGGGATACTGTCTACCAACATATCATAGTAGCATTGGACCAAAATGCCCACATCGTTCCAACACTTCGCTAGAAAATGCACTTCCAATAAGCGTTATTAACCGAGAAAAAAAACAACCGCACGGTAACTATCGCCTAGTGCAAAATTTCGAAGTTCCGAATTTTAACCAACAGTATGGTGATACTTGTAGTACTACTCGAGTACTTTACGATGGTAACCTTTTTACCCCTCCCGGACCTCTAATTAGCTGGCACCAGGCCCACACGGTCTCCAGGGGCCGCGCAGACGCCTTTACACCCATATTATGTAGGGGCGCTATCGCGCCCCTACATAATATATATAGGGTGGGTGGGGTAAGCCTGTTTTAGGTGGGGTGAAGTCCGGAAAAATCGCATTTGGGGGAGAAGGTAAAAAAATTTTCTATCCAGGTACACCTATGCCCAAGGCGAGATCAGTCAGAGCCCCTAAACTGGAATCCAAACAAGAGAAAAATGCAACATTCTTGCAAAAACTTTGTAATCTTTCAAAAATTTTCTGAAAAAATTGGCTAGAAACAGTTAAATACGCTAAAAACAGGTGTTTTAAAAAGGAGTACGAGTTGTGATTAGAGTTGTGTCGAAAATAGTTACACTAGCGTAGCCAGAAAAAATTTCGGAGGGGCAAGATAAAAATGCTCTGAAACTTCTACTGCAACTTCCACGTTGGTGGAAATTTTCAAACAAAATCTGGAGCTTTTTGTGATATTTTCGTTGAAAAGTAGCGCCGCAGGCGAAAAATTTTCGAACTATTTATTTGCGCTGCTGCAACTCGTTAAAAAGTTTTCTTTGTCTCCGATTGCGGGGGGGGGGCATGCCCCCCTCGCCCCCCCCCCCTGGCTACGCGCCTGTATATATATATAGATTTTATGTCGAAAAGGGCCATTTTAGCTGAAAAAATTTGGGTATATACAGTATATGGGCACAGATTTTTGTTTTTTGAGACCCCCCAAGCCAGATTTCGACTTTTTACTCCCCCCACCTGAGTTTTTTGTTCCAAAAATTGATCTTTGGAACACATTTTTCCAAAAATAACAAAAATTTTTAAAAAAGAACAATAAGTTTGGGTCAAGGAGGGCATATATAGAGTTTCTCCAGGGGTGGGTCCCCCCCAAAAATTTCTACCAACTTTACCCCCCCCCCCCGGATTTTTGGACTATCCCTCCCCCTACTTTTGATTTCCCCCCCAAGCACTTTTTGGGGTCAATGCGTTAGCTAAATTATGCTAAAAAATGGTCATGTTTTGAAAAAATTTCTCAAATTTTGGCTTAAAATCATAGTTTCCCTGGAAATTTTGGTTGGGGGAGGGTAAAGCTTGGAAATTTAGAGGTCGATCCTCGAAATGTAATCGGGAGTACCCCCCCCGAACCCCCCCAAAATTCGGACCTCAGAAAATTCAAAAATGGCCTAAAAACGCAAAATTTTCTGTACTTTAACGTTTTTTGTCGAAACAAGGCTTGTTTTTATAGTTTTAGGCGTTTTTACACCGTTTTAAACCAATTTTAAGCCAAAATTTGAGAAAAATTTTTCTAAAAATGACCACTTTTTAGCAAAATTTAGCTAACTTTTTGACCCCAAAAAGTGCTGGGCGGGGGTTCGGGGTGGTAGCCAAAAGTGGGGGAGGGAAAGTCGAAAATTCTGGGGGGGGGTAAAGTTAAATTTTAGAGGGGATACCCCCACCCTGGGGAAACTGCTTAAAATTGGTTTAAAACGGTGTAAAAACGCCTACAACGATAAAAATAAGCCTTATTTCGACAAAAAAGTGTTAAAACAGAAACTTTTGCGTTTTTAAGCCATTTTTTGAATTTTCTGAGGTCCGAATTTTGGGGGGGTTGGGGGGGTACTCCCCATCAGTGGTGTGTTAGGAGAGGGCGGGGGGGGAACCCCCCACCAAAATGACAAATTTTGGCGACCCCCCCCCCAGATTTTTGGTCAAAAAGTGGCCAAAAATGGTAAAATCGAAAATTTAGGGGGGGACCCCCCACCCTCCGTCGGAAACCCCCCCCCCAGATTTTTTGCCCAGCCACACCTATGCTCCCCACCACATTTCGGGGGTGGACCAAATTTCCGAAGTTTACCCCCCCCAACCAAAATTTTCGGCGAAACTATGGTTGGGGTGGAGGCATAGGTGTGTTAGGGGGGGGGGGTGGGGGGGGACTCCCCACACCAAAATGACAAATTTTGGCGACCCCCCCCCCAGATTCTCAGATTTTTGGTACCCCCCCCCCAGATTTTTGGCCAAAAAGTGGCCAAAAAGGGCATAAAATCGAAAATTTAGGGGGGGTCGCCCCCCCAGATTTTTTGCCCAGCCACACCCATGGGTGGGGGGGGGGGGAAGTAAAAAGTCCAACTCTGGCATGTGGGGTCTCAAAAATCGGAAATTTTCAAAAACTGTATATACCCAACCCAAACTGTACTCATTTTTTCAGGTAAAAATGGCCGTTTTTCGACGTAAAATCTGCTATTTTCGACATAAATCTAATCAAAAAAGAATCGTATTATTCGTATTGTGTTTTAAAACCTATTGTTTTTGTTTAGCGTTTTTTAGCCAACTTTTTCAGAAAATTTGAGAAATTGCAAAAGTATTTGCTAAAATTTTACAATTTTTCTTTTGTTTGGACCCCATTTTAGGGGGGAGGGCCGAAGGGAGGCTTGGCCTTCACGTGGGGGCGTCTCACAGGGGGGAAACTGTAGCCTGGTATATATACCTCCCCACCCCCATTTAACCTATGATGGGAGTGAGCATCAACTGAAACAAAGCATCTGCCTTACGTAAGTCTACAATATGATGACAGCCTACGCTTTAGCTAATTCTACACCTCAACCACCGTTACGAGAAACCTTAAAAACATAGAAACTGTTCTGCAAGCTAAACTATACCAACCTTATGCACATATTTTGCAAAAACCTGTCCGTTAACTGCACTGAGTGAAGCTCCTTCTAGCGCGGAAACAGCTTCGTGCAGTAATACGTCAAAACAGCAAAAAATATTGAGCAAACAA
>JASAND010025233.1:0-35393 GCA_030248195.1 Trissonchulus latispiculum
CAGTCTTGTTTGGGCTGTGCTATCATACGGTTGGTTGGGTTCGGGTTTTTGTCCTTAGAGTTGGCAGCTGAGACTTAAGTATTATTTTGTACGGTTTTGTTAAGTTGGTTCCGATACTTGTTTGAATAATTTTTATATGTTTTTGCTGAAAATGCTGTTTAATAATTTGGTGTAAATTTGGAGATTAAAGTATCGTGTTAGTTCTGCTATTTTAACTAGGTTTTATTAGATAGGCACGAGGAGGAGCGGTAGGCATACACTACCGATTGTGAACCTGCATAGTCATTAGGCGAGTCTCTTTTATTAGTCATGAAATACAGGCATAGACAATAACATTCTTTTTACAACTTTGAAACTGTTAACACTTAACAGTATGGTTTTAATAGTTTATAAAACTACTATTCCCTGCCTTTCGATGGATGTAATACTTTGTGTAACATAATGTAGTAGTACATTTAGGTATGTTGCCTTTGGGCGAACGTTGGGGTCCCGGTTTATTGATTTTTAATGTTTAGAAAGTGTTATGCATGAAGTCGGAGAGTTCGCTGATTTGATCCTGTACAGGTAGTGCGGAGTCGGAGTTGTATCAAACCGACTATGACTATAGTATCATTGATGCTTTTTATTTCAGCCTTTAGCGTAACGCCTTCGGAATCCAAGATGAATCTATTCTGTGTGTACACCGAATACAATAATAATTCTATTTTACAAAAAAACTGTCGCGACTTCCCTGAATCTGACCTGAGGAATGGAATATCATTTGGACTTCACTTTTCTTTGTCGAATCCGTTTTATCGACTTTATAAGAAAGGGACTTTATTTTATTTGTATGCATTACCAAGTCAGTACTGTAATGCAAAGATTGCTACAATAAGTCATAACGCCATAGCAAATGCCAAAAGGATTTCAGTCATTCGTTGTGCTAAGATATCTGGAGAGGTATTGTACATAAGTTGCATTTATTATTGTGCAAATAGAGCTTTAAGTAACAAGTAACCAATACTCTAGTTGTTTATAAAACAACTCCTAAAATGTATGTGGTTTGAGCTTGAGGGCGTGCCTTTCTTGCTCTGTCGGCCTGTGCCACCCAGAATTAGTTTAGCTTGTGATTAGTGATACAATTAGTGCTAAAGGTGCGACGGATATACGACACTTGCCCCCACGAAACTTGCCCCCACGACAGTTGCCCCCACGTCACTTGCCTCTCCGCGACACTTGCCCCCAGCGACAGTTGCCCCCAAATTGAGAATTTTGTTTTATAGTACTGTCTGCATTAAACGTTTAATCAAATAACTCATCCGAAAGCAAAACAAACAGTACTACAAAACAAAATTCTCAAATTGGGGCAACTGTCGCTGGGGGCAAGTGTCGCGGAGAGGCAAGTGACGGCCTTCCAGGCGGGACTGCATGGAGAGAGGCAGTTATTTTCGCAAGGAATATGTGTAATTAGCCATACAGGAACCTGTACATGTTTTTGGCAGTAGTAGTAAAATAGCGGTTGGGTTATATCAAGACGCAGCTGGTAGTATTTTTGGTAGTATCTGGCTGAGAAAGTCTAAAATTATGCCGGGGTATAATGACAATAATAATAATATTAATAATAATAATAATAATAATAATAATAATAATAATAATAATAATAATAATAATAATAATAATATTATTATACTTCAACGGGACGATAATATATGAAAACGCGGATATTCACATTTCTAAAGGAAATTGTAAGCAGCTTTAGCTGGAACCCTGGAGCAAAGTAAGCTTCTTTCTAACTATTTGGCATAGGACCGCCGACTTTTCATACATCTCTGAGAAATGTTATACATATCACTACGAAGTTTAACTATAAGTAATTTCGAGCATAAAATGATTATAGATCGCCTGGATAGTGAGTGAGTACCATCCCGAGTTAATTGAGTCTGGTGGGTACTGAGGTGGTTGGGTCGTTTGGGTCTGTTTCGCCGTCTTCAAAAGCTAAATTTTTGTGGGTGCAGTGGATCAGCATTAGAGTTGTGGTCCACGTCAAGATAAAAGTCCCTTTTTGCTGCATTCTGATCTGCCACTTGATATTCTTGAAGCTTTTATTTTCACGGGGGTACCTAGGGTCCTGGGGGTTCTTAATTTTTTGTAGAGATTTGATCTATAACTATGTTTAGTTTTATTTTTGATTTTTTATTTTTGGAGGGTTCTGTAGTATTTTTTAGGAGATTTGATCCTCTACTGCCTAATTTTAAGCGTTTGCTGGAGGTTCTGAGGATTCTCGAGTCCGGGTATACCAAAACGTGTGTGCGTTTCCTGTTCTTAGATCTAGGACGAACTTGTTGTTCTTGTCGTCAGCTTTCGATCGATATCCATATTGTGGATATTGAATGTTTCATACACACAAATTTCAGTCGAAATTTATGAGGAAAGCCAGAGGGACCCTCCACACCCCGGTTACATGCTACAAAATTGATGACTGAGATTACATACATATTATATACATACAGCTACTGTCTTATTTTAGTGGAAAGAAAGATTCTTTCTTTCTTTCTTTTCTTTCTTTTCTTTCTTTTTCTTTTCTTTTTCTTTCTTTCTTTCTTTCTTTCTTTCTTTCTTCTTTCTTTCTTTCTTTCTTTCTTTCAAAGAAAGAAAGAAAGTTTGGTCATCACAAATTTGATGGGCACATGTTGTGCTGCCAGCCCAGCCTGACTGACCTTCTGACTTAAGGTGGTGGTATCCTTTTGTGCAGTGCTTTTGTGGTGATGTTTTGAAACGCTATAACTTTCGCAATTTTGGGAGTCAGAAAGAGCTTTATACATCGTTTTAAAGCTTATTATATGTAGATTCACATGAGCTTACGAAACTGGCAAAACCAGCAAAAAAATAGTAGGAATTTTCAGAGGGTCTGACATCAAACAGGATGAATATAGACCAAACATTTTTGAACATCGATTTCTCAAGACTGAAGAATCGGCCAAAATTTTTTCTTGTGCTGTCTTGCAGAGGACATATGGGCCGAGGGACGTTTTTTGGATTTGGCTCAACAAGCCCCAATACTGCAGAAAATCCGGCAAATGCGCGGCGACACGAAATTTCGCAACTTTGAAGTCAGTTTTCTCGCAACTGGAGATGTTTTAGCTCAAACCAAGAAAAGCGTCCCTCCGCAGAAGTACGAATTTCGATTCTGCCAAAAATCTTCGGAATCCGTAGAGTAGTTTTTGAGAAATCGATGTTCAAAACAAAATAATCGCAGTTTCGCCAAAATGGTTTTTCGGCCAAATCTCTAGCTTAAAGCAATAAAGTCCGGTAAATAGGCATTCATAAAATGCGCATTTGGACGCTTCATCGATTGAGTTTGAATAAGCCAACTTCGTCCTTAACATGTGGCAGTAATTTTGAAAAAACTGATTTCGTCAAAAATGGCCGTTTTTTGACCCTAAAAACAGTTTTCTGCTTATACTGACTTAACCACTGGAGATAGCTCAAAAGTTGTAAAAGCAAAAATGTTCATGTTCGTGTCCTCTTTCCAGCTATATAGCAAGGTTAACAAAAAAAATCAAAATTTGGTTTTTTGGCTGGAACTTTCGCAAAACTAAACCAAATCGATTACTTTGAGGACCCATGGATAGGTCTTCGGCTAAGCTTTAAACCACCCCAGTTTCGCTGCTCTACCACCTACCAGTAAGTTGCAGTAGGCGAAAGTTTGTGATTTTTTTGTTAACGGTTTCACAAAAAAATCACTCGTTAACAAAAAAAATCAGTGGCGGATCGGATCCCAGAGAGCAGCTAGCAATGTTTTCTCATCAGTTTTGGATAGAGCGCATTAAATAACGTATTTAGAACCCAAAACCACCAACCTGGTGTTCGAACTCGGGCAACTGATCCCGCCGAAGTCTTAGTGGTCACTGATGGGCCCCGGCAGGGTCTAGTATGAAGTCTGGTGGCTATAAAATGCCGTTTTAAAGGCTAAAATGTTGTTTTTTCGTGTTTGTGAGTGATTATAACTTATTTCCAGCCGTTTTGGCAGAGAAACTTAGGACTTCGTATGTTGGTGGTATATGACCCACGGTCACGTGACCCCTGCCGGACCCTTCCGGACCCTCCAGGTACCAACTGGGCAGTCAGAAGTGGCTACAAACTTGTCCTAGGGGGTTTCTAGTGCGCAGAATTCAAATCTGGCATTAGTTTTTAGGTAACTGTAGTCTACTACTGACTTCTGGAATCACGTTTACCGTCGGACGGTTCAGGCCAGGCTGGTTACCAGGTTGGACTTCCAGAAGTGTCAGGCAACCTCAAAAACAACGGCTATAAGGGTTTTCGAGGTCGCTGAGCTCGAATTTGGCGTTAGTTTTGCTCTAGCTGCTGTTCTGACTTCAGTAACAAAATATGAAAGTGATTTTTTGGCTTGTAGGAATCTGGTGGGGCCCCCAAAATTGGAAGAGAAAATTAATCCTTTAGTTGCTCTCCTGCTGAGTCGTTGGACTGTATTAAAGAGAAATGGAAAGGTCAAATGCAAAGGTCAATAGTTTCGAGGCCCATCAGATTCTCTAACTACAAAATTAGTACAAAATATTGAAACTTTCTAAAACAGTAGTTTAAAAGTTAGAGCAATGTTATAAGGTTTTACTATATTATAATAAATTTCACAATTTAAAGCTAAAGCTTCTCTATAGTGCGAATCTCGTTCAATGTGCAACTCTTATATATCAAACAATATTGCACAAAGTTACACAGTTTAATTTTAGCTTTAAGGACATTACTGTTTTTAGGACTTAATTTAGTCTTAAATTTAAAAATTCAATTTTCTGAACATTTATATGTAGTTACCGTAGAACTCCATTTTAATTCAGGCAACCTAAAACTTACTTACTTAATTAATTATATACATTAATTTCATTTATTCATTATATTTACGTTTTCAATAAGTTTAATTGCATATTTACTTTTCAAATATTTGAAAACTGCTTGAATTCCAAAACTGGAGACTTCTAAATTCAATATAACTTAGTACTTTTGCACTAACTTTGCAGTTAGAGAATCTGACGGGGCCCCCAAACTATTGACCTTTACATTTGACCTTTCCATTTCTCTTTAATACAGACCAACTTCTCAGCAGGAGAGCAATTAAAGGATTAATTTTCTCTTCCAATTTTGGGGGCCCCACCAGATTCCTACAAGCCGATTTTTTAGTTGTTAAAATTTTAACAAAAAAATCACCCACCCCAAGACGGCTCAGAGGTCCGACCGGGAACTTCTATATATGTATCGATAGCGCACAGTCAGGACATGTCATATGTACAGTATGGGTTGTCTAGGGTTTTCCCTTAGTAAATAGCAGCCGAAATTCGAACTTCGGTCATGAACGTTTTTGAGGTCACTTTTGGGTACCCTCACTTAAAGGTCTGCCCTGAACGCATGGAGAGGACCTAGGGGCTCAAACTCACAGGCTGTAATGTCGAGATGTGTGGCTATCACCATGCAAAAAATTGGGTCTCTGCGACTTTCCTGTGAGTCATGGTGGGGTGATTTTTTTATTAAAATTTCGGGTGATTTTTTTGTTAACCTTGCTATACCCACCAATCCTGTATCCTGACTACCTACTGAGAGCCTAAGGCCAAAAACCAAAACTTTCTTATCTTTTGGCCTAAAAATACGGGACTGGTCCCAGAATGCTAAACAGCACGGAAATAGGTTATTTTGTAAGTTCTAGCCATTTACGTAAAGGATTAAAGCCGTATGAGTCAAAAATACCCGAAAGGAAACCAGCACCTTAAAGTAAACTCAATTTCCTAGTCCACTAAAGTAGTGCTTAAGATGCGTGTGTGTTAGAAGTAAAGACGAAGATCAAATATCACAACACTGGAGGTTCTTTTGAAATTGGCTTATAGTTGACAGCAGCTGTCAAGTTAAGTGGCATCTACCTAGGGTCACTGAATTTTCTTTTCTTATGCAACTTTTCTTTCTTTCTTTCTTTCTTTCTTTCTTTCTTTCTTTCTTTCTTTCTTTCTTTCTTTCTTTCTTTCTTTCTTTCTTTCTTTTTCTTTTCTTTTCTTTCTTTCTTTCTTTCTTTCTTGAAATTTTTTTTCTTTCCACTAAAATATGACAGTAGCTGTATCATGTCTGCTGAAGTACCTGCTGAAGGAAAGGATCCGCAACGTAGTCACCTACGAATTAAAGTTCTGGATGCAAACGCTTGAAAAAGTTTGAGACCTTCTTTTTTCTGATGGGGGTTCTGGGGGTTCTAACTTTTATCTTGATATGGGCCAGAGTGGTTATATATTTGTGTACGGTTTGAGTTTACCCAAATCTGATTGATTTGTGATAGGTGTTACGAGTGTTGGGTCTTGTTTAGGATAAATGTAAATTGCGGATGGACATTACCACCATTCGAGAAATTTCGTTTGATGGTCAAAGCGAGCTTGTAGTTACTTCTGACGACGGTGTTCATCAGACCTATTCAATAGACGGTATAACGGTACCAGTGAAAGCAAAGGGAACAGATTGTGGCAAGCATTATTTCACAATTCTGGTTCACAAACAGTCAGCTATTTCTGTTAGCGGACCAGATAAATATGTCTCAACAACAGCAACAGCAAGTCCTCCTCCTTCTTCTACTGCGGTTGGGACTCCGGCCGCCACGGTTGCCCGAACTTCGAGCAAAACGGCAGTCAAACAGGCTTCAACTACTCAGAAGAGAGATTCCGACGGAGCAGAACGGTCAAGTAAACAAATATCTTTCTAGGGTAATAGGTATAACAAATAATTTGACTTTAGCTATCCAGGAGGAGGTAAGTTACAATATTTCGGCTTTTGTAAATTTTGTGGGGAGGAACTGACTTAATTACTCCTGTTACGCTTGATTAACTTTAAAGTGGCACCCTACCAGGCAGGTTGAAGAAATTTTACAGAAGAAAATTGGGAGAGGTCATGTTGTAATGACCTCTGTATTTCTCTCCCCATAAATGTTACTTGTTTAATATTAAGAGCTTGGAAAACTAACAAACTTCAGAAATAATGTATTTCAATCTTCAACTCCTTTCATGGCATCAAATCAAAAATTAATTTTGATGCTGAAAATTGATTGAAATGTAAAATTGACTTTACACTAAAAATCAAATTATGACGGCTTTAATTTGTGAAACACCTGCAACAAATTTTCGAAAAAAGTCTAGTTTGTACTTTGTAATCAGAAATACTTTAAAATTCTTTTAAAACGCAGTTGAACTGAAATTAGATTTTTTATGAAGGTAAGCGTAATTTTTGAAACCCTGTAAATTTAAAATAAATTTTTTATTTGATTGCCATGAAAGGAGTTGAAGATTGAAATACATATTTCTGAAGTTTGTTAGTTTTCCAAGTTCTTAATATTAAACAAGTAAAATTTATGGGGAAAGAAATACAGAGGTCATTACGACCTGACCTCTCCCAATTTCCTTCTGTAAAATTTCTTCAGTCCGCCTAGTAGGGTGCCACTTTAAAATTAATCAAGCGTAACAAGAGTCATTAAGCCAGTTCCTCCCCACAAAATTTACAAAAGCCGAATAGTAGAGTTGTTTCAGTAGCCCATTTAAGTTTCAGTTCCAGTTTCAGTTTCAATTTCAGTCGGCGTTTAGAAATAATTTCAGTTTCAGTTTCAGTCGGCGGACCAAAATAGTTTCAGTTTCAGTTTAAGTTTCAGTCGGTAACGTAAAATAATTTCAGTTTCAGTCGGAGTTTCAGTTTTCGTTTCAGTTCACTATAAAAAAAACAGTTTCCAGCCTTCTGAGTTGTCATAAAGCACAATTTAACGTTTATTCGGCTTTTCTTGCAGCTAATACTAACAGAATCGAAGCTTAAGACTTTTAAAGTTTCAAGTTTTAGAGAAAGAAACAGAAACTTGTTTCGGTCCGAGTTTCAATTTTTTACCTAAATTAGTTTCAGTTTCAGTTTCAGTCGGCAGCCTAAAAAAGTTTCAGTTTCAGTTTCAGGTCTCTTCCCAAAATAGTTTCAGTTTCAGTTTCAGTGACTGAAACATCAAATTTAAGCGTTTCTACTATTCTATAGTGCTTTTTAATTTTATGCATTTTATGTATTTTATTTCATTTAGAATATTTTAGAGCAACATCCAGAGGCAAAAGAGTCTAAGTTGAAAGGTTGGCAGATCGGTCTGATCATTGCTGCAGCTGTAATTGTTGGTTTGGGAATAATAATTGCCATTGTTTTGGTCTGCTTACATACCAGGAATAGAAAAGCAAAGGCACAAACCTCAGTTCCTTACAAGACTCCGCGACGCCCATACAGCAAATATGCAAAACGGCAATCACAAGCACACCCACAAGGAAGAAGAACAAGATAGATTAATTCAATTGCTTCATGTCTATTATTCACACCTGGGCAATGGGGAGGGCAATATAAATATCTGCAAGTTTAAACATATGCCTTGATTAGTATTAAACGTAAGGCTGAGGACTCGGTAAAAGATGTGGTTAATGGGGAATTGAATCAAGCAAAAAACTAAGTAAACTGAAGCCAGGCAAATTAAAACTAAATATATATAATTTGTTCAGAGGAATCATTTTGGGGCTGCTGGGACACGAGGCAGTCAGTCCCCTGTTGTGGCAGATTGCCGCTGTAGTCTTACCTAAACTGGAATCGACTATATATAACCTTAATTTAAAAGACTTTAGACTGACTAACCAAATATTGCTTATGTACATTACCCCATTGCTAAAAATATTAGAGTCGATATGTTGAAGTTAATAACGATGCAGCTTTTAGTTTAGGTATTCAACAAACTTAACTGAGATGCTGTGTGCACCTGTAGTTAGCATCCAAGTCTGGTCGCTAGCAGATCTCGTCTGCATTTGGGTAACCCCTCCCCTCACAGTGATCTCAGTATTGCTATGTACCTTTTTGCAAAAATCGCTAACTGAAACAGCCAAATTGTGGCAGTTCTGCGAGCTCTGTCTATTCTGCATAATTTGTTTCTCTGTCTTTTAAAATTGCTGTCGATTGCGGTTCTGTTTAACAATTTCAAAACAAGTTTTAATTTGCTGTCGTTTACTCGTCAAAACGAACAGAACGATTTAAACAAAGTACATTGCAGAAGTAATTCTGCACTGAATGCTGATGTTGAGCAGATCCGGTAAGTATTACGTCACTAGCCGCCTTTCCTATTTCAATAAGTGTCGTAAAGTTTACGTAGATTCAATCGACTCTTTGTATACGACTCCAGGTAAGCACAGTTTCACTTCAACGTTCATTAATCAGGCGCACTTGCACCGTAAATAAAATTTTTGTCTGTCCTGTTTAAAGGTGGGTCTCTGTCTTTTATTTATAGATTTATAGATTTTAGTTCTGTCATACTTTGAGCTACGTTTTAGCATAAACCAAAATCGATGGGGGATGAGATGAACTTTTGGCTAGAATTAGATTAGGCCCCGTCAAGTTCCTCGACTCATGTAGATTCAGGATTAAAGGCAATACCACACAGTGTTTTTGGCGAGGTGCTTAGCTCTATTAGATACTCAAAGAGACCTTTTATGTGCTGATTCCAGCGATCTGCAGAATGGTAGACAAGAGACGGAGAGACGAAGGTCACAGACAGATAACATGACCCTCCAGCAAATCTGACGTGGTGTTATTGTCCCCTTAGCTCAACGCAAAGAGCTGACCGCAGTCACACATAGGGTAACTGAGAGTTTAGCTTCAGATAGCAATTAATTGCCAGTTGCACCCGCATAACAATAGTGACTAAAACGCGGAAGTATATGCTTTCGGTCGGAGGGCCACACAGTGTTTATTTAATAGTTTGTCGACGTCAAAAGCTTTTGTAAGGTAAGTGCCCGGCATCAATGAACAGCTCTCTGAGACACCAATAAGATGCTACTTTCCGCAGATCGGGACAGAATAAGGATAACAACAGAAAACATGCTTCGCAAGCCCAGCTAGTGGTTATTGGTCAAAATAAAAACTCTGAAGTATTGTCAAGGATTCAAGCACTCCAATATTCTTCAAAGTCAACTCCTGAATAGAGCAGTGACAAAGAATTCATGCCGGGAAATTTTAGGTCCACTTATATACTCAGCTTTAGGGCTAATCCTCACTCAATAGCTAATGCTCGATAAGGGTGATTGCTATGGATATTCAAAAGCATGAAATGCCATACCATTGTACAGACAGACATGAGAAAATTTGTAATTTGATATGGAAAGGATTTTACTCAATGCAGTGACCTTTGGTTTTGTATTCATGGATTATTGAATTTTAGTTTGTATAAGACGTTGTGTTAGAATGTTTCTCTTTCAGAGACCCACAGTTAGTAATCCACCACGACACGCAAAATTTTGAGAGGAGAGTATACCCAGTGCAGTCAAGTATAATTTTTCTTCGTCTAAAAAGGAATTAAGGAAAATTAAAGAGTGAAAGAAAGTATCCTAAGCCCATGCCTAATGGGTCTATCACGATAGGGCGGAACGCGATGCAGCTTAATTAATGAATTCCGCAGGTCTGACTTGCGGGATTCATTAATCACGCCGGAATTCTTGTTAAAATTAATCTTCTATTGCTATGCTTAACGTGTAATTTTGTTAAACTTTTTATAGTCTGACCAGCTTGATTAATGAATTCCGCAGGTCAGACCTGCGGAATTCATTAATTGAGCTGCATCGCGTTCCGCCCTATCGTGATAGACCCATAAGCCTAAGCATAAGCCATACCTTTAGCTTCGGTTCAGATATACCCAGTGAATTCAAGATAAGATTTTTCTTCGTCTGACAATTGCAGTAATCCACCAATGCACCAAACAATTCTTTAATAATCCATAACGACAATACTAATAAGGACAGTAATCTATGGCGCTGCCAGCGAAAATTTTAGTAATCCATAGCGCTGCCAGCCAAATGGTCAGTAATCCATGCAGACGAAACCACCTTTTTCAGCACCGAGTTATGTTCAGGATGTCAAACTTAACTCAATCCTTTTTGTAGCAGCTGGCAAATAGCGTTAAACAGTTTTTGGTTGTTTGTTAAACAGGTGTGTTAACTAGTTAGCTAAATTTTTAACGCACTCTTTCAACCAGCGAACTAAAAACGGTTTAAACTAAAATGTTAAATCTGGTTGGAAGACAGAAGTGCAGGAATGGGCCTCCGAAAACCCTGAAAGAACCGGAAAAAAACGGAACAGAAACCCTTCCGGGGGTGAGCTTTTGGTCTGGGGAAGGTGAAACCCCCCAACCCCCCAAGCGTCGGTGCATGATGTAAGCCGCATACAGCAAGGACAGGCGGAATCCACTATTCAAAAAAAGAACTGAGCAGGGGATGTTTGCAGGTTTTTACTGAAAAAGAATTTGTTTGTGCTATGTTTTATAATTTTGTTTGGATTTTTTGTTTCAGACTTAATCATGTATCGCTGGTTGATTTTTGTGCTGGCAACAGCTATTTGTTTGACTTTCGGTAAGTATGTATACATTTTTGCTCATGGTTCGACTTTTTCTATGGGAATCTGGCTGTTGGCTACGCAAATCTTTTAGCTCAGCTATTTGTGAGTCGGCTGATGCCATTTCCGACACTCAGTTAAGCTAAATTTAGAATGTCTTGTACTTTTTAAGACTATACGAAAGTTCGTCTTTTTATTGCACTGAATCGCTAACTCCCAACACACCAGCCGACGTACACATTTCTCCTTCCGGCCAGACGGTCAGAACCAGGTCTAGAATCAAAAATGGGTATCAAAAAATTATTGGAAACTAACAATGCAGAAAGCTTGCTGCATTCTAAAACCGAGCCGCTTAACCTCGATCTACGGATTTCCTGCTGAAACGTTTCAATTCCAAACATCTATCATTTTTTACTGTATTGACAAAACGACTAAACTCTTGATCAAGCTTTCTTCCGACCTGTTTTGTTTTTCTTTATTCTTTCTTTTAAATTTACGTAGTTTCAATTTGGACATTTTAAAAACGGACACCTAACCTGATCCTGATCTACGCTTCTGTTCTCATCAATTCCAACGTTTTCATTCCTCCTTATTCCAAAAGTGCTTTTTAAGGTTGATCAATTTTAACGCCAGCCCCTGGACAACCAATATTCGTTTTCAGGCAGTATTAGACAAGATGAAATGGCACGGTGCAAGTCTTTCGTCGTGCAAATTTTTCGGTCGGAAGTTTGTCCCGGAAAAAGTTGTCAAAAGTGCCACACCACACTTGCCTAATTTAGCCAGCAATTTGGACAATCAGTGCAACATATTTCATTATATTATTACTTTACACTACATTACTATTAATTGTATATTATTTCATAGATTATTTGCTTTAGGCGATGCTTGTGGTTCTTCCGTTCATTCGGAGACCCCAGGAGGTAATCCGCTGATTCATGCCGTCCTTATAATGGGCGCTTGCGTAATGGCGCTTGGTTACAACCTCCGTCGTCACAACAACAACTAAGAAGGAACTATTGCAGCGTTCATTGCTGATGTCAATCTCCACAATAACAAATCTCTCTCTTTATAGCCATCCTTGCACGCTCCTGTTAAAAATGTAATATTCATTAAATATTTTGAAAGGCAGTTTCTATTCGGTCTAGTTCCGTAACTAAGGTATATGTTTTAACAGGAGTGCAAGTTTGGCCTAATAATGATCACGTTCAGTACAGTATCCATTGTGTTGTCTGCATATTGTATATATATATATATGCTTATATTAATAAATTCAATAGCTAGTCTTGTGCACTCGCCAACATATAGTAGCAGGTTCGTAAGCTCAGACGAGTTTTAGTTATTAGTTACCAATTCTAACCAATTGAAGCGACGTTAAGTAAACTTAACTTTTTTGATGATGACTTAGCACTTATAGGCACTCATCGGAGGCCCCTCCATGTTTCCTCTCCGTAGACCACTTGCGGACAAGAGACGGAGAGACGAAGGTCAAGGACAGAAAACAAGACCCCTAAGCCAAGCTGGCGTACGGTTATTTCGGACACACCCAGGCCAGCCCATGTAGTTTTCTGCCGACATGTGCTGACCAGAGATGAAAACGGATCACTATTTACTGACCCGGTGACCCGGTATTCTTGAAAATCCAGATTTAAGCTTGGAAAAATTAAAAATACTTATATTAGGGTGCTGTGGGCGTTCTTTGATTTGTTGTGTAAGTACTACGCCGGATCAAAACTGATTTGCATGGTTTCGCACTCGTACTTATGAAGTGAACTACATCACTTGTTGAAACAGTTTGGAACAAATTCTTTGGCAAAGTTCAGCACATCATCTAATTCAAATTATAGGGCTCAACGTAAGCCCGTTTGTATTTTATTATTACAGTGGTAAAAAATTTTATTTCGTTGTATGGCTGATGCTTTCACTCAGCAGATTCTTTAGAATTATTCTTACTTACTTATGGCAAGAATTCAGACAATAATACTACAAATAGAATCAAACCAAAATCCACTAGTCCCTAAAGATAAAGTCATAACAACTAAAAAATGCAAACCAAAACTCAAAGTTTGTGAAACTTTGCTGAAATTTTCCTACTTACCCGAATTTGAAATCCACACAGTCTGACCGCTCCTCCGCCCCCCTCCCTCCAAAAAAACGACAGCAGCTGTGAAGAATCACATACATTCGATGGAGCATGAAAAATCTCAGATTTTAAAATAAAGATTTTGGACTCTCAGGCCCATGTACTCATTTTCCTTTTTATTCCTCCGGAGGCGGAATCTTTGTAATGGCTGGACCCCCATAACAGTGCAAAATTGTCGTAGTTGCACACTTATCCCTATCTTTAACACACAAACCTAGAAACGGTCTCTTTTTTCGGTGGCGGGGACTTGGAAGAAAATTTCTTATCAAAAAATTAGTGGAGACGAGTTTTGATAGCAGGATATAGATTTCAATTAATTTTAGCTTTATAACGGAATTTATCCCATTTTAACTTTAAGCATTAGCGCCCCCGTTGCAATTTTATTTGAGACAAATATAAAGTAAACGCCCCCTCCCTTGGCTAAGTCAGAATCCAGGATTAATGGGTTTCATACGCAAATATGCAAATTAGTTCGTACATCTAAGATCAGTTTCAACTGCGAGCTCGCAGAAATTGACGGGTTTATATGTTTCGCTCGCAATCTCAAAATGTTTTCTGGGTTTGGGCGACATACCGTGCCATAGGCTTAACCCTAGCTAAATTTTGTTTCCATTCCAGTACAAAAGTGTTCACTGTTCACCCCAGAAAACAAAAACACCTGAGGCTGGACTCAGAGTTTTTATGAGGTCTCTACAATAAGTGTAAAGGGATGGTTTTTTGTGAAAAAATGCATCCAATTAGAGTAATGTGTCAAAAATTAATGTGAGCAGTTGTTACCACAACAGCAATAATAATTGGGGGTGATTCAAAAATTGATAACAACATGGTCAATTTTTACGAAAAATTAAGAGTTTTACTCAAACATTACGGTGAGACTGAAAACGTTGCTTTTCCTAATTTTTATATGCTCCTGGCCAGTTATTTATTATCCGTTGGGATATTTTGAATTGTAGCCGCAAGGTCTACTTTCCCAATATATACTGATTGGTGCGAAAAACTTTGGTTGATATTTGCATCATTCGAAAACTCTTAAATTGTTCCGTTTAATGGTATATAAAGCATTTGGTTATACGTGATTTTGTTAATAATTTAGGTTTGAAAAGTGATAAAAATTTCTAAATGCTCAATTTTTATAATCATTTTTAACTTAATTTGCTGGAACGCAAGATAAAAACAAATACTCACACTGTTGAATAGAGCACGTTTAGAACTTTCGAAGGATATAAGAATAATATTCATCGTATCAATCAGTAACTAACTTTAAAGTAACTAACTTTAACTAACTAAAACTTTAAAATTTGAACTTTAATGTTGACACCTTGTGGTCATAAAGTTCAAAAGAACCTTTGTCCCTGACGGCTGTAGGGCTTACACCGTATTCGATGTATAGAGGGTACATTCTTGGAATCAGAAATTTCTTGCTAGCGAATGAATTTCAGATAATCAAAATGGTTAATGAACATCCTACCCAAGCGCGATCTAGCTTTTACTGACAGATTCCGACAACGGTTAAAAGTCCAAAAAATATTTTAATCATTAGTTCAAGTACTCGCTCGGTACTGCAATAAAAGCACAAATGCAGAATAATACAAGACTATAGGCATCCTTTGAACCACAATGTCCTTTCAAAACTACGGCGGAATACTAACCCTTTTAGGGGTTACTTGTTCTAGCTAAAATCCAACGAATCATTGCTAGATTAAAACTAGATCTAAGCTTGACAGGGAAGTACAAATATTATGACGACACTACAGCGACAGGCATTAACAAAATTGAACGATTAAGTTCAGTATATATTTATTCCATTGCTAGTTTTTGAACTACTGAAGTTTTCAGGTGGTAAAATTGATAAAAATTCTGAAAAATATTCTTTAACAGTCAAAAATTTCACCCAATCGAAAATACCGGGTCAAGACCGGGTCAGAGCTCCTGACCCGGTGACCCGGTGACCCGGTCAATATTGTGACCTGAACTGACCCGGTGACCCGGTGACCCGGTTTCATCTGTGGTGCTGACCCCCGCATGCCAATAGTGCCTAAGATGGCTGAAACCTCAACGGCCTGCTTGGAAGGCAATGGTCAAAATGTCGGCTGCAGAAAGGGTCGGAGGGTAGGCCAAGCTTCGGAAAGAAAAGAGTGACAGCTCGCAGAAGCAGCTTGAGACAACTAAATTTCTTCCTAATTAAATTTTGTAATGAGGGCAGACTTTGCCCGTATGAAATGCTGCCTTAGCCTGAAAAGTCTCAGCAGACCGGCATCTGACATCTGACTATGAAAGGAGGGCTTGATGCAAAAAACTATAGAATTAAAGTATTTTAGTCTCTGAACAATTTATAAACTCTCCAAGATGCAGCAGCAGGCGCAAAAGGACCTTTTTCACCTTCTATACCTGTTTCTTACGCCAGGAAATTTGAGATACTCCAGACGATTTGATTATGTTCAGCCTTAACATTACCTAGCTTCCAGGGATGGAAACTGGGTCACTTTTTGTGACCCATGACCCACTCGACCCAAACGCAAGCTTGACCCAGACCCAAGGTGACCCATAAAATTTTAAAATTTGGTGACCCAGACCCAAATGACCCAAACGTTTTCGTGACCCAGACCCAATTGACCCAAAAATTTTCGTGACCCAGACCCAAATGACCCAATAGGATAACGTGACCCAAACTAACTTGATTGTCCTTTTGCGCAGTGTTTTTACAACAGGATTTTTTTAATGTTTTTAGTGTCTTTCATTGCTTTTTTCAATAATGATAGAATTGAAAGAAATAATTGCTACTGCAACATTTTGCTGGCCGTTTTGCTTATAAGACCTGAACGGTTCACGCTGTAAAATTTCATGATCGATTGAAATGTGTCCACCGTTGTACGCGGCTTTTACTATATATGTGAACCCACTCAAATAGAATGGCAGGGAAAGTCACACCTAACTCTAGTGATTTCTGCGCAGTGAGTACTAAGTTTAATTAAATTGTTAGTGAACGCGCCGAAGATGCGAAAATTTTTTGGAGACGGTGGGTCTTCCTTTCAAATCAGCTAAATTTCCAACGCAAAAATTGAAGCCGGAAACTACTTTTAAGATTTGGCCAGTATGGGCCTATTTCTTTAAAGATTAAAATGGTCGGATTAAACGGATTAAAAATCAGCCGGATTAAAATTTTAATTTATATTTCTTTAATGCAGGATTAAACGGATTAAAATTAACTCGTTTTATCCGACCATTTTTAATCCGCGGATTAAACGAGTTGATTTTAATCAATTTAATCCGCCATTAAAGAAACAGCGATTAAAAATTTTAATCCGCCAACTTTAATCCGTTTAATCCGCGTAGCTGCACGATGATTAAAAGTTAGTTGAAAATGCAGGCGGAGGATTAAACGGATTAAAATTAATCTTTAAAGAAACAGCGATTAAGCAGGTCGGATTAAAATTAACTCGATGAGTTTTTAGTCCGAAGTGTGAATATAGAAACAGGATTAGAATAAAATTTTAATCCTAGGCGCATTAAAGAAATAGGATTAAATTTAATCCGTTTAACTCGTTTAACTCGCTGGATTAAATTTTAATCCGTTTAATCCGAGGTGCTATTTCTTTAATGCGGACTAATTTTAATCTAATCCGTTTAATCTTTAAAGAAATAGGGCCTATGTGACCCAGACCCAAAATGACCCACTAAAATTTACTGACCCAGACCCAAAGTTACCCACAGGGAGCTTGACCCAGACCCACACTGACCCAGAGGTTTCACAAAATTAGTGACCCAAGACCCAGTGACCCAAGCAAAAACGGCGACCCAAACGACCCATGACCCAATGACCCATGACCCAGTTTCCATCCCTGCTAGCTTCTGCTAAACTTAGCTATTCCTGTATTGAACTTATCCCAGCAATGGATCAGTTGCATTGCTCCCAGTGTTGCTGCTTAACCACTGTTGGCACAGAAGCTGTTCACTTCCCAGTATGCTCAATCATTCCAAACAACGCTTTGCTTTATTGTTCATTATCTACAACAGCTGAAAACGCAACAGTAAAGCCTTAAATGTCACTATATTCCTGGAATTTCTTATTTCAAGGTGAAATTTAAATGAAAGACCATTTTGCGCCCAAAACACGAAAGTTTCATTTGGTCAAAGACGAACTGGGAAATCCGCAACTTGGTTGATTTTTATCCAAAGGCACTGTCAAAGTTATCTAGATTATTCGTAATTATGAAATGCCTTCAAACCTTAATAAAAACCTTTTTGTGGGCATCCAATCTTAAATTTGATCCCTGCAAAACAGCTAAAATTAAAACCATTCTAAAACCTAAACTTATCTTTGATTTTGAAACCATCTTCTCACCACGTACTCGATCAGATCCCGTATGACTTAACTTGAACCTATACATTGCTGGGCACCGTAAAAAAATTAAATACTCCTGGATTTGACCAGCCAACTCAAACACAGGCATGGTGGCGAACTGATTTTGTGAGTTTTTCCACACCGCCGCAAAATCTTAGTACCAGACTATACTCGACAGCAGTGATGAAACCGGGTCACTATTTGCTGACCCGGTGACCCGGTGACCCGGTCTACCCCTGACCCGGTGACCCGCACTGGTTTGCACCAAATGTAATTAGCAAATGGTTAGCGGATTTGCTGCTAACCACTTGGTTAACTAGAAGTTAACCACAAACTGTTTTGCACCAAATGTGGTTAACTTAACCACTTGCTAACCAAATGCTAAGCAAGTGGTTAACATGTGGTTGGCTAACCCTGTTCTTGAGCAGGGTTAACCACGAACTTGCAGTGAATTTCCACGTTCTGGCAAGTAACTTACACACCAAACCGTAGAACTAAGAAAGAACAAATGGACTGTTGAATAAATAAATGTAAAATAAATTCATGTTGGAGTATATATAACATGTTGAAGTGATCCAATATTTTAAGAAAAGTTAAAAAGGTCTTCGATTGCTCAAATCGGCAATGATCTTGAAAAGTAAATGTATGCGAATTATAATTTCTGTGGAGATGATCACAAGATTTCGCTGCTTTTATATGACCTTTATCTTTTACCAATTGCATAGTGAGATTTTGTTTTTGTACCTTATAGTAATTATATAAGTGCGTTTTCGTATAGAAAGAAGGCACAATATAGGAATTTTATCGATACACGACAATGAAACCGTGAGTGAGGCTTTTAAAATTTCAATGTAATTTAATTGGATAAACGAGTGCAGCGGCGTAGTCTGATTGGTTCAGATAAGTCCCGCCTCAAGCTCCTGCTAGCTAACCATTTGCTAACCATATGGTTGACTAACCATTTGCTAACCACATTTGGTGCAAAAAAGTTACTGCTAACCATATGGTTATGGTTAGCAAATGGTTAGTTAACCATTTGGCTAGCAAATAACCATATGCTTAGCAAATGGTTAACCACATTTGGTGCAAACGGCCGGTGACCCGGTATTTTTGAAAATTCAGGTTTAAGCTTGGAAAAATTTAAAATATTTATATTGGGGTGCGGTGAGTGTTTTTTACCTTTTTGGACATTTTTGGCGTCTAAAATAAAAAGTTTTTTGCAAAATTTTTGCTTTCTTAAAGGAACATTGGAAAGTAAATATTGTATGTAATCCGAAAAAAATCAAAACTGATTTGCACAATTTCACACTCAATGTGACGTGAAGTATAGTAAACTTACATAGCTTTTCGAAGCAAACAAATTCGAACAAAATACTTCGCCAAAGTCATCACATCATCTAATTCTAACATCAGCACTTTTGTGTTTTATCATTATATATATTAGTAAAATATGTTTTATGGCTGAGGTTTCACTTATTCTTTGAAAATATTCCTGCTCATGTCTAGGATTAGACAATATATTCTATAAATAAAATCAATCACAACTTTATTAGTTCCTGAAGATAGTAAGCCATAACAATTAGAAAAATGCAAAGCCAAATTCAGCATCTGTAGACCTTGTTTTGCTAAGATATTCCTTCTTACCGAGATTTGAAACACACAGTCTGACCCCCTCCCTCCAAAAAATCACTTACAGCAGATGGAGCATGGAGAATTTTAGATTTTAAAATAAAGATTTCAGACTCTAAGGGCACATGTAATAATTATCATTTTCTAGTTAAGATTCAACGCAATCATTGTAGTTTCAAACCTAGTTCTAAGCTTGACAGGACATTACAAATATTATAAGGACACTACAGGCATTTAAGAAAACTACACGATTAAGTTAAGAATATTTTTATTGCTAGTTTTTAAGTAATTATGGAAGTAAGTTTTCAATTGGTAAAAACTGGAAAAACTCTAAAAAATATGCTATAACAGCAAAAAATTCCTCCAATTAAAAATACCGGGCCAAGACCGGGTCAGAGCTCCTGACCCGGTGACCCGGTCCATATAGTGACCCGAACTGACCCGGTGACCCGGTTTCATCTCTGCTCGACAGACATGGGCACCATTGCGTTTTGCAGATTACACTTTTGTTAATCTGAAACAATATTTATTTGTTTGTATAAATAGACCTATTTATATTGCGGAAACCGCAACACTGGTCACTGACGATATATACCGATTGTCCATGGTTTAAAATCCATCATAAATAACTTTCAAAGAACAGAACACACCGCAGAGTTTATTAAGAAGCCCTTCATAAAGTTTGAGATATTTTGAAAATTTAATCATATACCATCAAATCATCCGGCAGACTTAGTATACTGTCTACTAATGTGATTCCAACAGCACTCCATTTGTTTAAAAATAAAATAGATGCCCTGCCCACGTTAAACTCAAACATGGAACGGCTCTGCCTCTGCCAAGAAGAAATGACACTGACAATGATTCATGTACAAGCAAGAATTTATGTACAATGAAAGAAGCCGTGCAGAACTTAACTTCATTTCCTTAAAAAGGTCAGAACAATCAGCAGTTCGTTATATCCCGTGCAACTTAATCCAGTAAGTATGATAGGCCTGTTTCTAGTTTTTAACAGAGATGAAACCGGGTCACTATTTACTGACCCGGTGACCCGGTGACCCGGTCGACCCCTGACCCGGTGACCCGGTCGACCCCTGACCCGGTGACCCGGTGACCCGGTGACCCGGTATTTTTGAGAATTCAGGTTTAAGCTTGTAAAAAACTAAAAATATTTTATTGGGGTGCGGTGAGTGTTTTTTACCATTTTGGACATTTTGACGACTAAAATATCAAGTTGGGCAAAAGTTTTGCTTTCCTTAAAGTAGTAGTATTGGAAAGTGAATATTGTAAGTAAGCCGGAAAAAAATCAAAAAGGTTGAAGGTGAAGGTAAAGGTGAAGTAAACTACATAGCTTTTTGAATCAAACAAATTGGAACAAAATACTTTGCCAAAGTCATAACATCATCTAATTCTAAGCATAGGGCTTAAAATTAGCACTTTTCTGTTTTATCATTATATATTTTAGTAAAATATTTCATTTAGTTTCACTATGATTGATATGATTGAAGTTTCACTCAGCGGAAATTCTTTGAAAATATTTTTCGTATGGCTGGGATTCAGAGAATATGAAATAAAATCAATCACAATTGGTTCCTGAAGATACGTAATAAGCCATAACAATTGCAAAAAATGCAAAGTAAAACTCAGAATCTGTAAACCTTGCTTTGCTGAGATTTTCTTTCTTACTGAGATTTGAAACCCACAGTCTTACCCTCTGCCACCAAAAGTTAGCAGAAGCAATAAGTCACTTACAGTAGATGGAGCATGGAGAATTTTAGATTTTAAAATGAAGATTTCAGACTCTCAGGGTTCATGTAATAGTTTTCATTTTTTAGTTAAGATTCAAAACAAGCATTGTAGTTTCAAACCTAGATCTAAGCTTGACAGGACATTACAAATATTATGAGGACACTACTACAGCGACAAGCATTTAAAAAACTACACGATTAAGTTAAGAATATTTCTATTGCTTGTTTTTGAGTAATTGTTGAAATTTTCAGTTGGCAAAAATTGGTAAAACTTTGAAAAATATACTGTAACAGCAAAAAATTCCTCCAATCAAAAATACCGGGTCAAGACCGGGTCAGAGCTCCTGACCCGGTGACCCGGTGACCCGGTCCATATAGTGACCCGAACTGACCCGGTGACCCGGTGACCCGGTTTCATCTCTGGTTTTTAATATAATATTGATAATTACCAGCAGCTCATCGCGAAGGATCATAATTCCTGATCGAATTTATTTCTTGGATTGGAGATTTCGAAATGCTCCCTACGTGAAAATTATACAGGAGGATCATCTTCGAAGCAGCATCCTGCGAAGAAATGAAGACATGGAACAGCTAGACGGGTGAAGGAAATCGGGAATCTCCAGAAATGATTGTGCAAAATTTGCAACAAATTGAATTTGTGCACGCTGTGAAGTAAAACTACCAGACAGTTTTAGCTTTGATAAATACAGCTCTACCCTTTTAACTCCTAATTCTTAAAACAAGAGTTCACAATTCTTCTACATTAAAGAAGAGCAAGCCACTAGAGACGGCCCTTCAAGACTTTACACCCTGTCCTGGCTCTATTCGGACTCATGCTACCTTCCCGCAATAGTGGTACCCGTTTACCGATCAATTAAGGATGGATAGCTCGGTTGGCTAGAGCCCACCGAGAACCGATATATTCTTAGTCCCTTGTTCAAGGGAATACGCGAAAGTATTGCAGCAGCGAGATTCGAACCTCGGACTATCGGATCCAGAATAGAAGGCTTTAACCACTCGGCCGTTACGGCACATATAACCAAAAACAAAAATTCTAAAGTCTAGCAAACTTAAACTGGACCAAAATAGTGAATTTTGTGGAGAGTTTATTATTCAAGTTAGGTATGACAATGTACATATTTTCTGAAAGCTCAGAAATCAGAGATTTCAAAAATTTTAAAATTTTAAAATTTAAATTTTTATAAATTTTAAAAACGGTAGGAAAAGAAATAATAAGCTAAAAGTAGTCTAGTTTGGTATCAAATTAAAGGTCTCGTTCAGGAGAACACGAATATGTATAAATTAAGTGGATTTGGGGCGGCACATGGTTCCAGAGGGCCCATATCCCGAAAAATTAAAGTTGCTCCGATCGCTACAAATCTGGGCTCATTTGAAAGCTCTCATCACGCTGAGTGAAAGTTATAATTGGGTGATCGCTTAAAAATGCTGTCTGCAAAAGTTAATCCTCTTTAAACACCAAAAATAGGTAGTTTTAACACTTTTCGAGGGTTTAATCCAGGCTTGCGAAAGCTGTGAGCTGAATCAAGTCAAGCCAGTGCGCTACATTTTGCGTCTCATCATTATACACAACTACGTGAAAATTGCAGCTTTGGATCTTCATGCATGCGAAAGATAAGCTAACTTAAACAAACTTCAAAGAAGCCGCCGTGTCGGTTCCTTTGAAGTTTGTTTAAATTAGCTTATCTTACGCATGTATGAAGATCCAAGGCTGCAATTTTCACGTAGCTGTGTATAATGATGAGACGCAAAATGTAGCGCACTAGCTTGACTTGATTCAGCTCACAGCTTTCGCAAGCCTGGATTAAACCCTCGAAAAGTGTTAAAACTATCTATTTTTGGTGTTTAAAGAGGAATAACTTTCGCAGACAGCATTTTTAAGCGATGGCCCAATTATAACTTTCACTCAGTGTGATGAGAGCTTTCAAATCAGCACAAATTTGTAGCGATCGGAGCAACTTTAACTTTTCGCGACATGGGCCCGCTGGAACCACGTGCCGCCCCAAATCCACTTAATTTATATATATTCGTGTTCTCCTGAACGAGACCTTTAATCTGATACCCAAACTTTTCGCTTATTATTTCTTTTCCTACCGTTTTTAAAATTTATCCACAAAATTCACTCTTTGGTCCAGTTTAAGTTTGCTAGACTATAGAATCAATTTATTTGCCCTAATCAAGGTTTTTAGATACACTTTTGCTCTTCTCTTGTTATAAAGCTCGACAAAGACGAATGCTAAGATTGTGCATTACAGATTTAACCGGCAAAATGGCAAATAAACAACGACCGAAGGCATTACATTTTAGTGGGTCCGGGTCTGGATGAACCGCCAGCACAGAACTTGATGTTTACTTTATGTATATATTATATGCCCTTAGTGATCCTAAGCTAAACCTAACTAAACCTTAAAAATTAAAAAAACAAATTTTAATGTTAGGTAGACAGCTAATACAACAAGCAAATCTAAAGGAATGAATACCAGAGTAAGTACCGTTTACCTGGTACTTTAGTACATTGGGAAGTTAAAACAAAACGAGAATAATCGCAGTGGTAGATTTGAAAGTCTGATAGGTTCCAGAAAAGCAACAGGGAAATGTTTTCCGCAACCTTCAAAAATAAATTTTACTCAAAGTTGCAAAAATATTGAACAATGAAATTTTTTCCAAAATTAACTCAAAAAATTCTGGAAAAGCGTAAAACTAATTTCCGTAATATCCAACCCGGATGTCTGCTCCTACTGACAGAGTGAAACATTTCTCAATGAGAATACATCACAGTCGTAACACAGTATTCAGGACCATTATTAAAATACACATTTCATTAAAATATGTTAAATGATCAAAAAAACCATACAACCACTTTATGCGCGCTGTGATTGCAGGTACAATAACTTTAACCGAACACTCTAGCCTCTACAACATCCTATTTATATAGCAACAGTGTTAAGAAAAAAATTAAGCTCAGAAATTTAAAGAGAAAACGTAATTATCAAACACTGCTTAGGTATGCGGTACAAATTAGATCATGTTTAACCCATATCCGGCTAGCGTCAGTTTAAACTGACATTGAAATTTTCGCAGATTGCTCGACAACGGTTAGCTCCATAATTAATCTTTTTATACATGCTTGTCAGCTATTAATTGTGCTTCATAATTAGTGTGACCAATCCCAAGTTTGCACTGCCGCGTTAGCTCCAGCCAATAAATTTTCTGTATTGGTCTTCATAATGGAACGTAGTTGGTTCATCAAAGCAAAATTTATAAAAAGTTAATAGATATTAAATATTTTTGATGCATAAAATATGCAGTTATGTGTTAGTTCTCAGCTGCATAGAACCAACTTTCTCCTACAGACGTGACTCTGGAGCTACAGCAATATTGCTAGTGTCAGTTTAAACTGACGCTAGCCGCAGCTGGGTACAGTTGGTTATTGTGTATACTTTGGGTATCAATATTACGAAATGACAATTTAAGTATTCATATGGAAGTTATTTAGTTTATACACACATCTAATGAGCGGATGTACATGCTGGAGTAGCCAGAGAATGAATTGAAGGTTCTAATGTCGTCATCTTGGCAAGGACTATTGCTAATGAGAAGAATAGTATTGATTCAGGAGACGACAAGGCGCCAGCTGGGGATCCAAACAATGTGAGAACACTCTGCAGAGTTGCCGATAATAGCAGCTTTGTCAGACTCCCATCCGTTGGATCCCCAGCTGCCGCCATGTTGATTTGTGATACAGCACCACAACCTTCGTTGCCATTACGCGGTGCCAGTTAACGATATCAGCAGCGTCAATCCATCCTCTGATTTTTTCAGCATGCGTAACACCTCATTAGTAGTGAACCTGACACAAAAACCGTCAACATATATTTGTATAGCCAAGAATTTATACTTAAAGTATTAAAAATTTCTAACCACTATGGAGAAATACCATTATAGGGGCAATTCAGAAAACTTAAATGTCTTAGACTGGCACTAGTCCAACATGCTTTTTAACCAGAATGATTAGACAACTGCTTTTACTCAATTGCTTTAAAATTTCTTCCTTTCATTTGATTTATTTTGTTTATTTCTGGGGTTTTTCTTGAAAATTTGACTGTACCCGTTCACGGCTAGCGTCAGTTTAGACTGACACATACATTTTCGACTGCCATCTTAAAAATAAGTAATTTATTAGGAAACCATTTGCTGTTTACTTATTTTTGTGCACATATTAGTCGATTTTTACTAAAAAATTTTTAAATCCCCCGTATGGTTTGATATGGGTTAAGTTACAAATTTGGCGAAGTGTCATTTCCGGCTAAGCACCGCAAATGAGTTATATTTCACCATACCGTGGAATGAAATCAGTAGTCTTCAAATACTGGCATTTTTAGAGTTTTGAAAGTGGGGGGGGGGGGGCGGAGAGACAAAGTTAAATATAACGAAATTTTTAGCGAAAAATTAGCATGATTAAGGTAAAAACGCAAAAAAACTCGCTGTTGTTAAGCTTAAAATGAGCTTATAAATACATAAATTAGCTAAAATTTGAGAAAATTTTTGAACCTAAAAAACCTAATTTTTGACACTTTTGGGTAATTCCCAAAAACCCAAAAAAATGGGTGGGGGCTTGCCAAAAAAGTGGGAGGGGGGGGCGATAGTGGGGGGCTCCGAACAGTGGGGGGCTCCACCCCTCTCCCACTAAAAAAATGCCAGAAATATATACATGGCAAAATCTCGCGTTTTTGCAAACGATTGGAAGAAATGGCACTTCTTCAAATGGGAAAACAAAAACTATCGTAATTTGCATAACTTGCATAATCTATATAACTGGACTGCTTTTCCATTAAAAAAATCCATACATGTGCATAAACACAACATAAATTGCGAAGAAGCTATAACAAGTACCCAAGCCATGCAAAAACGCAAGAACCGTATTATGTTAAAACTATACGAAAAAGAACTAGGACAAAAATTGGATTATGCTTATGCAACAAAGTTTAAAACCATAACGAGCAAAGCAGACAAGTATATATTGAGATTTGTGCCCCATACAATCTGTTTTGCGGTAACATCTCATAACGTTTTATTCAAGTAAATTTCTGGACAAAATATGCTCATTTGCTACGTTAAAGACTTACGGTTAATGTGGGCGGTACAATACGGAACGAAAACCTCAGGAAACAATACGATAAAATATTTAAGTTTAAAAAACCGACAAGTTGACAAATCAAGTCACATTTACAACGTTTCCCTGACATCGGCCAGCAGCATACCCTGAACGGGAGGTCAATTTCACTGACTCTTGTGGAAGCAAATTTGGGTACCCCTAGTGAGAGCGATTTTTCTTAGGGGTACTTTATGCTATTTTTGCCACTTTTTAGCAAAAAACAGCAATTTTTAGCTAAAACTCGTTTTTCGGACGTTTTTTAGCAAAAATAGTAATTTTAAGTGAAAAGTTCCGGCGAAGCCGAAAAATTTCTTTGAAATGTTAGTCGACCTATTTTTTGGGCAATTTTCTTACCTCTTGTGGGAGCAATTTCGCGACCCCGCGGAATTCCCACCCCTCTTGCCCACCTGTGGCCAGCAGACACTAGAGTTGTAGGCCGGCCGGTGTCAAACCGATCGACCGGCCCACAACCACCAGAACCATACCTACGTGGTTTTACCTGTTATACATAATCAGGAGTAACTGCATGCATCAATTAATGCTAAAAATTTTACAAATGCACCAAAAATAGGGCAAAACTGGTATTGGCCGACCGGCCGGCCCAAAACATCGGCCGAGCAACAACACTAGCAGACACTGTAATTTCTAGCAACAAAAGAAACACTAATTTCGGTCCAACATCAAAGCGGAAAACAAGCAATCAACCAGAAATTTTAAAGCACAAATTTAAAGCGAAATTTTAGCAGTACCGCTCATAATGCCACAGAATAAATTAAATAACGCTATTTATCTAGGGCGTCCTTGAATGATGCTAGGACAGATTTGGCACTGATAAGGAAACCTTTTGACAATGGCAAAAGAGGGAAAGAAGGAGGTGATCCGCCGTTCATCCATTCATCAATCAAAGAGATGAGCCTGAAATCAAAAGACAATCATTTTGAGAAGACCAGTTCAATGTTAGCATAATCAACAATTCGATTTCCAATAGCACAACACACGTCTATTTTTCCTCAAACACAGAATGAGGTAATCGCCAGATGAGCTGTATTTAAGAAACTGTGGATTTAGTCTGATTTTCGCCTAAATTCATAAACTAGGGAATTATTATGACGTTCCCCAGCTATACGACAGGGTATTTTTATGGATTTTTCAGGGGAGTGGCAGGGGAAGTTGCAAAAAGTTTTGGCGAAAATTTGGGCACCCAAAAAAGCCCCGTGGGGGGGTGTTTCGGGGGCAAAGTCAATTTTAGGGAATCTCCTGTATGTTACCACCCTCAATGTACGTAAATACCCTGAACGTTAGTGACACAAAGCTTAACACAAACTCTGACATACTTCTCCCCATTTGTTGCTAAATGAGCTGCAATCTCTGCTTGGAAAGGTTCTGGTGGTGCTTTGGCAATTCTCGTCAAGCTCTGAAAATACGTAACAAAACATTCTAAAATTACTAATTAGTTTTACGTAACCGCTCCAACACCACGCTAATGTTCTTTTCTAGTTCAAGAAGGAGGTCGACTTCACCCCTTCCGCGGTTTTATTGGAGCAAGGTTGGCGGGAGGGGGGGGGGTGAGTTTTAGTTCCATCGTATTGTCAAATGTTCCTATTCGAGCTAGGGATATGATTCCGTCAATGGGGATATGTACCTAGGCTCTAAATTCAGAAGCAACACGATCTCCCCTGAAGAAGATATTGACAGTCGTATCGCCAAGGCAACGACTGCGTTCTCACGACTTCGGCCCCGTCTATGGAATAGACCAATTCGCTTGGCCGTCAAAATGAGAGTTTATAACAGTGTCGTCCTTGCGGTTTTGCTTTATGCCAGCGAGACTTGGAGGCTCCTGGATAAAGATCAACGACGCCTAGAGGTGTTCCAGATGTCGTGTCTGCGCCAAATACTGGGTATCTCGAGATTACACCGGCGTACGAATGATGACATCCGTCGCACATGCCTGAACCAACATTCTGTTTCATCACTGGTGGCTGCAAGACGCCTCCGTTGGTTTGGGCATGTATGCCGAATGCGAAGAGACCGGCTACCCAGATCAACTCTTTTCACACCCAGGCCCCCGACATGGCGGTGTTCTCGGACGGCGCCGAAGAAGATGTGGATTAACTTGGTGGAAAGCGATCTTGCCCATCTAAAACCGGCTTACGGTGCAGCCGTGTGGGCTAGAGATTGGTTAACGATCTGTCAACACCTAGCGGAGGATCGGTTGCAATGGAGAAGAATCGTGGAGGACGGGATGGCAAGCCATAACCGCACCCGCGGTTGGAGGCCTTAAGTGCATTCCGTCAATCAGCTACCAATAAATAACCAACTTTAGTGTCGACTTTCTTCGTTGGCACTAAATTTTGGCAAAAACTGTGTAATAAATTCTGAAACGATGCCCGGGAATTCCATCATTTTTGACAGAATTTCTTTTTGCTAATTTTTGAGAAGTGCAGAATTTTTGAGTAGAACTGTATACATACGCACCTCTATTGATCTAAGAAGTGCTGTTTCGTTGTATCGTCGAGATTTTTCAGCACATTCGGCTAAGGCTTTTCTGCTCTCATACCCAGCCTCATTAAAGTATGGGGTTGAGTTTAGGATCAAACCTGAAACACATAGAAAATGAACGTGTCTGTGAAATTAACTGTGGAACTATCATCAATGAGCTGTATTCGAAAAAGTTAGCTTTTATCAAAAACGACCAATTACACTTATGTCCAAATTTTTAAAAATGCTTTCATAAAAGGGACACTAATGACGCTTCCATCACTTTCTCTTTAACGAAAGTTGAGTTTAGACGAAGTATATACTCTCTACACGAAATAAAAAGGCAAGTGGCCAGATTAAATGAGATCAACGGTTTTTTCAACTTATTTAATAAAAAGGAAATTTATACCAGATTATATCAAATCTATAATTCCCCTGTTCCCCATTCCTCTTCAGTCCCCAGCCTTCGGAATGGCAATAATTTAATGACTTATAGGAGTGCACTACGAGGATACGCTACGTGTATTTATCAACAGACCAGTAGCCGTTTATATTTTAGGCGTCTTAAGGTTTGCTTGCTCGCATACATAAAGCATAGCATAAAGCATAAAAGCTTACCTTGAATAGATAGAAAGACTTGAAGCAAATTAGAACCGGGATTCCACACTTCTACATCCTAAATTAAAAGACAAGTTATAAATGTACTATCACATAAAAATTAACAACAATAGCAGTTTCCTCATAGAAAGGTTACAAATTAAGCGACGATGGCTTTTGGGTATTTCATGCATCAAATTTACAGCTTCACCCCTTTTGAAATCACAGCGAAGTTACCTAACACTATTGACTAAAATAGCAAAAATTTCATTACAAGTTCGGCGACGCCGAAAACATTTTTGAAAGTGTAGGGTAAAAATGGCAAAATGAGGCAATTTTTTGGGTTATGGGGAGGTCAGAATTTATGGGCGCTTTCTATGGGGAGCTCCTCGAAGTAAAAATAAGCCGCCATCATTCCCCGTTTGGACCCCGAACATAGATAGGGGCGTGGTCAAGAGGAAGTCGATTTATGGGGGGGGGTCAGCCATATAATTATCATCACGCTTATAATACATAGCACATTATGCCACTTATTATATACATACTCTTATGATTATTGCACTCTTGTTAAAACTAAATTTTTGACCACGGCTTAGCAAAATTGTACAGCAGTACACAAATTTACTTAGTTTTTGCAACTTCAGACCGCTTGGAGGAGGATCACTTTTTAGCCGATTTCTCGACCATCTCCGATTTTTCGACCATCTCCGATTTTGCTCATTTTCACATATTTTGTAGTACCCATGGGTTCTCAAAACAAGATAAGTGCCTATTGCGTAATATTGCTTCTATCGTTCTGTACAACCCTTCAAAGGTGCCTTGACATATTGTGTTGAACATAGGAAAATGAAAAAGTTGGCTAAAAAGTTTCTGATAACAAATTTTTCGCTGTATAAAAGATACACCGCTACAACTTTGCACACTGGTTAAGGACATAATTGTAGAGTGCAGCTATCTAGTTTGGTGCAATTCCGTTGACTGACGGATTATTGGTGAATTTTTAAGTTCAGAATTTTGGAAAATCAAGCGTTTTTGGAGAATGAAAAACAGGACCTACAGAACTCTATTGCTTGTTCTGAACGATCAGCAAAATTTATAGATATGGCCAATACACAGCCGCACTCTACGCATACGCCATTTTTCATAACTTAAAATGCTTTTGATAATTACTCACTCATTATGTGGTAAAAATCACCAAACTTGGCAGATTAATATATCCGTGTTTGCCACTTAATGGGGCCAAAACAAATGCATCAATATTGAGCACGACTGCTGTGGTGGTTGGCACGTTTGATCTTTAGGTGAAAAATACCAATTTTTAAATTTTCCGAATATAGACTTGGGTATCAACTGATAGCTAATTAAACAAGGAGCAACTTTTCTTCTAGAACTATGGGTCTAAAATGCTGTCTGTTCAAGATAAATTGAGTTCTGGGCAGTCCTCAAAAGTCAACTCAGTGCATCACTCAAGCATACATACATTGTGCATACATTGTGAACGCCTGGATAGCAAGCCTTGGGCCACATCTACACTTAAATATTAAATTAGTAAAGGCTTTAATTTGATGTATCGGTCAACCCAGTTCTCGGTCATGTTGGGTCTCCACCTGACCTTGCTGGGCCATCACCGGAATTTTCAAGGTTTCCAGATTTGAACCTGAATAACTCTGTCAGTTTGATTTCGAAAACTAATATTTTGTCTTGTTCTTGAGAACATATATATGTAGGCATATTTATACTATTGTGTGAAAATGAGCGAAATCCGTGACTATCGATTTTCGACCAAAGTGACTCCCCTCCCCCCTTACGCTCTCCACTCTACTGGCTTATATTTAGGCCAAAATTTATGGGGGCTATATGAGGGGCTCGAAGTTTCCACGCCATTTCTAACCGAAAATGGGGGCATTTGAAAAGAGATTGCAAGTTTTGACGTTTTTATGCAAAAATCGCCAAAATGACTAATTTTAGGTGTTTTTAAGCTAAAACAGCGAAAATTCCATTAAAAATCCGGCGAAGTCGAAAAGATTTTCGAAAATTTAGGGTAAAAATGGTAAAATTTAGCAATTTTCTTGGTTATGGGGGGAAGGCGGAATTTATGCGAGGCGGCACTTTATGGGGGGGCTCCTCGAATGGGGGGGGGGTCGCCGTCCCCCATCCACAAAAAATAAGAAAGCAAATGGGGCCCTCAATATTAGAAAAACCCAGATACGTACCCTAGCAATTATAAAAAATTTAATGGTATAATATCGTCAGAATTTAAATGATGTAACTGCAAAAATGATGATACAAGAACCATAGAATTACCTTTCCTGTCCACGTTCCTAACAAACTGATACAGACTTTCCCATCTTGATACAAATTAGGGTTTAGCTGAACAGTAGAATAGGATCTGCAAAATAACATAAAAATTAATATTTCTGGCAATATTTTAAAAGCAATGGGAAAGTAAAGTAAAACTGAATTTTCAAAAACTTCGACAAATACATATATAATTATGTCACTAAACATTAGGGAGGTACACAAAGTCTCCACAGCTCTTTTAACTTAGTCTCAGCTTACGTTTTGTAAATTTTGTGATAGCATAACTGGGGATGTGCGAGAAAATAAACCTGGGATTTTGGTGAGGGGGCGCCCCCCCCCCCCAGCTTTTGGGTTTACTCCCGCTCTGCCACATCCCAGACTTTTTGGGATTCCCTCCACTTAAGCCCGGTTCACGATGGTGTGCTTTGTGCTTTTCTCGGTTCATGAAGGTTTGAAAAGCACAATGCTTTGTAAGAAACATTGGACCCCTGGAGAATATCTCCATCCCTGCTTCAGGGACAAGGGGTGCCGGTGCTCATCCCCGGATAGAGTAGCCGTAGAGCCAGGAGTGTCACATCAAATGATGACTACGTGGAAGGGGGGGGGGCTTCAAGGCTTTAAGCCCCACACGGATTCCTGCTACCTTCCCACAATAGTGGTACCCATTAACCGACCAATTAAGGATGGATAGCTTTGGGCTTTCCTGGTTCATGATGGTTTTTGTGCTTTGTGGTTTTGTGCTTTTGGTGTGCTTTGGGAATTTGAGTTGTGCTTCCAGTGCTTTCCAATCAAAATAGGTCTTGTTCTATGCTGATTGGTCGAAAACTGAAACTGGATGTCACATGAGCAAAACAGTATTTCCGATGTTGAATTAAAACTTACTGGCGAACACGACAAAATAAAAATTTAATTTTTGAGAGCATACGTATTTTATAATTTATCGCGAGTTAGCTATCATAAATTTCTGTCTCCTGAGCACAAAGCACTGTCTCCCGAGCACAAAGCACAAAACACAGGAGACAGAGCACAAAGCACTTCATCGTGAACCGGGCTATGATGCAGAGAAAATGCCAAGTTTTAAGAATTTTTGGTCAAAATTTTCCGACCTTGTCTAAAATCGTCTATTTTGATACTCAACCTTTTTAGCATAGTTATAGCAGTATAATATGTAGGAAACATGCTTTTTTACAGCATTCTTGGATTTACAACATTTACTATTCCAGACCACCTTGGACCCCCCCACTTTTGCGGTTTCACCCCCACTAGTGTGGGAGGGTCTACCCCTTTTTTCGCCTAGAAAAAGCCCAGTAAAACAAATCAGTTATTACAAATTTTCGAATTACAACTGACTGATCCATGAGAAGCACTCAATCATAAAAAACCAAGAAGTGTAATAGACACAATCCCTCACAAGTCTGGAAAAATCACGGATATGTATGCATACCGATAAAAAACCGAAGGAGGCTCATGTGGATAAGAATCGCCCAGGCGAAGATCAAAAAGGAAAATACCATGACAATAAGGAGTATCCAGTGGACCGACAATCATGCAGGAAAACAGGTCCAGCCTAAACAAAAGGAGCAGTGGTGTAATAAAATTACAAAATGAAGAAAGCCAAGGATCTGAACTTAAGTCGTCACTAAGTTACGGCTACAAAACTTAAAATTTTGGCTTGCTTGTGTTAAAATTAAAAAGAAAGATGTTAGACAAATCTAATTGTAAAGTTGACTGCAGGTAAATTAATTTGCATCAGTGACACGATGAATTCAAGAGCAAATAATTGCTTAAATACACTATCGCACATAAGGGATGAGGTTGCCGAAGGCCATTTCCAAAAATGGTTACTCCCCAGAGAAAAAGTTTTAAGTCGGCGTTGAAAATTACAAAAACAAATTTGAGCTATTCTTATTCAACCGTTGGTAAAAGACGCCGTTTCGAAACATCAAGCAATGGATTCTTCAAAAACTCTATACACACATCGACATTGCTAACCATTAATGAAAGTTCCAAACCGTTTGACTGACATACAAATGAATTCAGAACAGTCGTTCCCCATAATGCAGAAGTCTAGCTGGCCAAGCCGGAAGGACTGGCTTGACAGGTATGACAGGCCGACTGACAAGGAAAACCAGCCAAAAACAATTTATCCTACATTAAATTCAAAACTATCAAAGCTTTCCAGCACAATTATAAAAAACGAAATGCTAATCACCTGTCTTCATAAGATCGAACAAATAGGCCCGGTGGCAGAGAGGTCTGCAACAGCTTCATCTCAGATCGGATGGTTTTAATGAAACCTTTGGATGGAACACCGCCTCTGAATTCTTCCTTGATATAGGCATGATTGGCAGGAGCTTTCTCCAAGCACAAAAAGGATGTCAGGCCTGCTTCCGCTGGTGTGGAAACAGAACTGACAGTCGGATCAGATCCAACCAGTCCAGGAACCCGCGTTTCTTGCTCTGATTCGATGACTTCCGGAGTAGCATGTTCACCAGTCATTTCAGGCTCGTCCTCTCTCACAATCGGCTCAGGCCGTTTCATTACACAGGGCCAATCATTGCCAGGACGATTACGCCAATCCTCAGACAGCATTATCTTAAGTTGTTCCAGGATCACTTCATAGATGCCAACAGTTACTAGGCAGTAGAAATCTACCCAAGCCAGAAATGACAGAGACATGCTCACTTTAGGCAGATCGCCGGCCAAAATCCCATCAGGGCTCATGGCGTCTAGAATCGCTAGTACACAATCACGTAGCTTTAAGCTAATGTCTGTATCACAGTCAATGCAGTCCGCAGCACCGTCAGAGTCAGAGGCTCTCAAATAGGATACACAATCCAAGGACTCTTTCAGGCGTTTGAGCATCACTCTTCGAATAGGTGAAGCTAGTCCAACCCATTTATCAGCCAAAGTTTGACTCAGAGCAGTCAAAGTCAACGACTTCCGGGAGTTGTTAACTTTTTCATCATCCGTTACCACACTAGCTTCAGCTGGCACCGTTTGTTCTGCTTCATCAGACTTGTTGAGATTCCTAACTGTTTTGGGATTATCGACTTCCATGTCCTGTGAAGCATCAACATACTCTTCTTCCATCTCTTCCTTTAGGACAGCGGATTCTTCTTTGGGCACATCAACACTAGGATCTTGAATCACTATATCTCGGATACGACCAGGTTTTGGCTTAGAGCTATCACTAGACGGACCTCTAGGGTTCTTTGAGCCAGCTTTCTGAGACCAATGCCGCAACTGCAACAAAAGCCACAGGAGCTCAGTTAACAGTGGATGATCAGAAAACCGACGACCAAACCGTTTCAGCAGGATTGTAAGCATGGACTCGTATCGAATTAGGGTTCGAATCAGCGTAACTTTGATATCGACGGCGTTGGCACTCAGAAATCCCAAACGAGCGCTGCAAAGACAATCACTGATCTCGGCCAGAGTTGTGATCAACCGGTCCAGTCGTAGCATCACATCTTCCTTGGCCTCATAGGCATCCAACGGGAGATCTTTGGACGAAGTTGCATCCAGATTAAAGCTCACCAGTCCATCATTTTCTTCTTCCTCCTCCTCCTCTACCCCGTCTTCAAG
>JASAND010025234.1:0-18892 GCA_030248195.1 Trissonchulus latispiculum
ATGTACATATATGAAAAGTTACCACAAACTTTTAACCTGGTCCATTTTCCAGTCGGCAGCTCACCGCTTTAGCACGATAGAAGCAATATTATGAAAACCTTTGGTCTTGTTTTGAGGACCCATTGGGACTACAAAATATGTGAAAATCAAATCGGAGATGGTCGAGAAATCGGCCAAGAAAGCGACTCCCCATTAGTAGGAGAAGAAACAACATATTGAAGATGCTGCTGAACGCAGTCGTAGCTGGGAGAGAAGAGACAAAAATTTTAGCTAGACTTATATGTAGCATTATATGTAAAATATGGGACAAAAGGATTTCGGATTGTTTGTACGACTGAATTGTCGAGTAAATAGATATTATAGACGATAACCGTACTTTTATAAATTAATTAGCCATAATATTCAAGTCTTTGACCTATCAGGAGGAATGGCTTGTCCAATCTACTTGGGGAGGGAGATATGGCCATGCCGAAATATTATGCGCCATACTTGCTTTTCTCGTGCGAGGCTCTTGAAAAGAAGTCCGACTGTACTCCAGCCTGCCGGATGCCAATTGAAAAGAGTTCACTGACATCAAGGCTTCACAGACACTCTCTGAGTTCGAGATATGAAAGAGAAGCAGAGAACCCCGGTACATCATCGCCTTCATCCAGGTTTTTCTGAGACTTTGTGTAGCTTTATGGAACAATAAGTTTATTGAATTAACAATATATGTAATAATTTCCGTAATATTATTACAATAACATTTTGTTACCTAATTTATACAACTGAACAATATATGTAATAATGTAATATTATTGCATAACGTTTGTTCCTAGTGAAATATATTATTTTTTATATCATTATTATTATGGATGTAGTATACAATATTATGTGTTGCGGGTATAACTTTGAGTCTATCTGCCGAAGGTCGAAAAGGTCCACACAGCTGACGAAAAGCCAAATCGATATTTTGGACCGTTTATTTCTGCAAACTGTTGAGTCCAAAACACTCTTTTGCTGACTAGCATTTATAAATTACATAAAAGTAGTCCACCTACAAAATATAATGTTGGAAATATAAAGTGTGCAGTATATCTGATCAAACGCTTGGAATGCAAAAACAAGATTGGGTCTAGAGTTTGACCGTATAAAGTTTTTAATATAGAAACAAAAACGTGCAACGAGGGTGATGGAAGTAAACTTTTTAAAGAAAAATCTGTTTATTTAAAAAGTTAGTCAGCCTACAAAATGTAATGCTGGAAACGGAAAGTGCAATGTGGCATAATTCTGGTTAAAGCCGTTTCGAAAGCAAAACAAGATTGTTTTAAAGTTTGATCGTTATTTACAGTTAAAGTTAAAGTTAGCAAGGTAAAACCATATTTGGCCTACTGACGCAACGTTTTGACGGATTTGGCTTTTATGTCCAACGCTGATTATTTACACAACATATTACATATTACACAACAAATTAATTAATTAAATATTTAAACAATTAAATACAAATTAAAGTGAAATATATATTTACTCAACAACATACATAGTAAAAATTTAGAAAATGTTTGCTAAAGTGCTCTAAAAATAGGTTTCAAGCCTTTTCAAAAAGCTTCAGGTTTAGGTAGGGCTCCCGCCCCCGAACCCCCGCTTTGTTCCCATTGTTTTCAATCATGTTTTTTATGTCAGCGGGGCCATTACATAGTCATTGTTTCTCGTGTTCTTCGTTTTTGCAAATAAAAATCGCCCTGACACAAGCCCGACACAGTTAGATTTAACTTCAACGAAGAGAAGCTTTGTGCTAGGTGTCAACGTGATTTTTAAAAAATTCTGCTCAGAGTTTCAGTTTCCGTTCAATTTCCTTAATCATTGCTGATTGCTACGACAAGCCACAGGCTAGACGAGAAGCTCCGCTTTTGCAGATTTAACCATTGAATAAATTGAAAATTGTCTAGAATTTTTGAATAAGCGAGTACACAACGCCAAAATTCCCGCCATAGCTTTACCATTGTTCGTAGGAAGTAATAAAATTTCGAGGAGTAGAGTACTGTACCATCGCATCTCGTAGCTACGTAGCCGTTTAGTTTCAATAACTTTTTTACGCTGAATGTTCTTTATATGATCACAGTAACAATGACCATCTCACAGTGCTATTCTTCTTTTCAAAAAGTGGTTCACAATTGCAATACGCCAGCCGAATTTCCATTCTCGTCCGAGTGGTTTTTCCAGGTGTCACAAGGGTGATTGAAGTGTCAGTTTTAAGAAAACACCTGTTGGTTCAAAATTTATCGTGTCACAAAAACAATGTTGAAAGGGACACTTTTGCTAAATGTTTAGAAAGCAAAACAAGATTTGCTCCAAAGTTTCACATTTCAACAAAACGTGAGATTAGAAGATTTAAAGCAAAAACCTACAGTTCTGAAGTTTGAATATATAAAGACATAGGAAATAAACAGAGAGTATTAGACAAGTTTGCTCGTTTGAAACAGTATAAAAAATTTGAGAGCAGCCAATGCTGTCGTTATTTTTCTGAAAGATGCGACATACTTACCTAATTCCAGCTGCAGGTGGTCTCTGGGTGTCGTTCTGAAGAGAGGAAGCAGGTGTGGACTCCGGAGTAGATGGCTGTTCTTGGATCTACCGTTTCGACTTCTCACTTCTCGACGGCTCGTTTGGTTTTTTTTTTTGCAGTCTTTTATTTTTTTAAAACCATCACATAATATAACAAGATATTTATATCATTTTATTAAGTAACTGTCAAAAAGTTGAGAAACTGTAATGGAATCCGGAAGTGGAGAGGTAGACTCGCAAGGGGGGGTGGGAAGAGAGAAAGGTAGATTGAGATAATTGTAAAAAATCAATATTTTTTTTTTTAAAAGAAAGTAAAAAGTTAGTAAGAAAATAATATTGTATAGTGAAAAAAGTTAAGCAATATAAGGATTGGGTAAGGTAGAATGTAAGTATATGATAAAACTGCAAGGAAAGGTTGAAATATTAGTTGAGCGTTTTTGTGGATAATTATTGTGTAAAGTTGTGAAGAGATATTACCCAGAGTTAAATTTTCAGCAACTTCGAGATTTGCCCAAGCTGGAGCAAATCTCTAGATTTGCGTAAGTAGGAGAAAATTTTAACTCAAAATGAGGTAGGCCCGAGTCTCTAACTCCAACTTCCTGGTTATCTCTTGCACAAACTGATTTCTCTTACACATTAGTCAACGTAGAGCTAAACTCTTGTGGATTGTCCAATATAATGCTGCTAAAACGTCAGGTGCTAAGTGAAAGGCCACTCAACAGGTAATATAATTTCAACCTTTTCACATTGCAATTGTAGAAAATTGTTTTTGGTACTCGCATAACAAATACAACTGATTGCTTCCAAATGTCTGCAATTGCTACGACGACTGCACCGTCCATAGCCCAATTTTACGACCATGCAGGCAGTGTTTAGAATTAAACTGTTTTTTGTGAATGGTAAGAATGACAGCAATAAATTTAGATGTCTAGTTTCTGTAGAGTCATTGCTAACAGTTGCGGCTTCTGTGTTACTGTTCATTCTTGGTTGAAAAGAATGTGTGTGGTTGCTGCAAATTAGTGCTCAAAGCAATAATTTGAAATCTACAGAATGACGTTTCTAGCAATAGTCGATGTTACATTTGAAATTGCAACTCAAGCCAAGAAGATTCACTTTAGGATTTACCACACATCTCGCGTAATTCGCGTGTGGTTTGAGCCACTCCTACGCCTCTCCACAACTGTCTTAACGGCCTGCTCCGGCAGTTCAGACTCTTCTGTTTTGTGGTTCTCAACATTTTGTGATTGGGTTATGTAATAAAATGGATATAATGTAATCTTGCTGGTAATGTATGTATATTATGTGATGGTTTTAAAAAAATAAAGACTATAAGGAAAAACCGTAACAGTATCCTTGAGCCGTCGGATGAGACCCAGTAGTGGGGGTCGAAACGGTCAAGGTATCTACTCCGGAGTCCGCATTTTCCACCTGCTCCTCTCTTCAAGTATTTTATAAAACACCCAAAGTGAAGAGTATCTTTCTTGGACTTCATAATATTAGTAGCAAACAACGATTTTTCTACCACAGCTAAACCTGCATATGGAATTAGGTAGTAAAGTATGTCACATCTTTTCAGAAAAATAACGACAGCATTGGCTGCTCAAATTTCACGCCTATCCTGTTTTGTTTTCAAACAGTATAATCCGACTTGTCCCTAATACTCCTCTGTTTATTTCCTATATCTTTATATGATTCAAACTTCAGAACTAACAGGTTTTGCTTTAAAATCTTTAATTCTAATCACCTCACGTTTTTGTTTCTTTTAAACTTTAAGTTGAAATAACAATCAAACTTTAGACAAATCTTGTTTTGCTTTCTAAACGTTTAACCGAAATCGTGCCACATTGCACTTTCCCTTTCCAACATTATATTTTGTAGCCTGACTAAATTTGAACCAACAGGTGTTTTCTTTAAAACGTTTACTTCAAATCACCCTTATTGCAATGAAAACTTCAGATCTAACCATACCTGGGCATACTTTTTCTCGGACGGGGAATGGAAATTCGGTGCGTTTTCCTCGAAATGGGTACTGTATGTTCTGGTGCGTAATTTGAGACCACAAGCTTTTTTTGAAAAGAAGAATAGCACTGTGGATAGTCGATTGTTTACTTACAGTACCCTGTGATCATATAAGTATTCAACGTAAAGTTATTGAAACTAAACATTAAACTCACGAAAGTAACTACGGGGGTCTGGGGAGTGGGGGGCGGTGCCCCCAGAAGTTGAAGAATTTTGCAATTGATACTCCTCCCAGGAATTTATTTAGAGCATTCCTGCGAGCAATTAATGAGGTAAAGTATGGCCAGGTTTTGCAACGTTGTGTACTCGCTTATTCACTCATTATAGGTATAATTTTCAATTTATTCAATGGTTAAATCTGCAAGACTAACAGGCTTCTGCTACATCTGCCTATAAAATATTAGCCTGTGAGCTGTCGTAGCAATCAGCAATGATTAAGAATACAGACAGGCGGGGCCTGGGGGCGTAGCCTCTAGTAGAATTTTTTAAAAATCACGTTGACACATAGCACAAAGCTTCTCTTCGTTGAAGCTTAAATCTAACTGTGTCGGGCTTGCGTCAGGGCGATTTTTATTTGCAAAAACGAAGAACACGAGAAACAATTCCTATGTAACGGCCCCGCTGACATAAAAAACATGATTGAAAACAATGGGAACAAAGTGGGGGTCTGGGGGCGGGAGCCCCACCTAAACCTGAAGCTTTTTGAAAAGGCTTGAAACCTATTTTTAGAGCACTTTAGCAAACATTTTCTAAATTTTTCCTATGTATGTTGTTGAGTAAATATATATTTCACTTTAATTTGTATTTAATTGTTTAATATTTAATTAATTAATTTGTTGTGTAATATTTAATATGTTGTGTAAATAATCAGCGTTGGACATAAAAGCCAAATCCAAATCCGTTGCGTCAGTAGGCCAAATACGGTTTTACCTTTAACTTTAACTTTAAGTTTAAATAACGATCAAACTTTAAACCAATCTTGTTTTGCTTTCGAAACCTTTAACCAGAATTATGCCACATTGCACTTTCCGTTTCCAGCATTACATTTTGTAGGCTGACTAACTTTTAAATAAACAGATTTTTCTTTAAAAAGTTTACTTCAAATCACCCTCGTTGCACGTTTTTGTTTCTATATTAAAACTTTATACGATCAAACTCTAGACCAATCTTGTTTTGCATTCCAAGCGTTTAATCAGAATGATACCGCATTGCACTTTATATTTCCAACATTATATTTTGTAGGTAGACTACTTTATGTAATTTATAAATGCTAGTCAGCAAAAGAGTGTTTTGGACTCAACAGTTTGCAGAGTAATAAACGGTCCAAAATATCGATTTGAGTTTTTTAACGTCAGCTGTGTGGAGAGCGGGCACTAGCCCTTTTTCTTTAAAGACCTTCTAGGTCAGATAGATTCCAAAGCATTATATTACAACACATAATATTAGCATACTACATCCATAATATGTAATATAAAAAATAATATATTCACACATAGGCAACAAACGTTATTGTAATAATATTACATTATTACATATATTGTTTCAGTTCAATAAATTAGGCAACAAATGTTATTGTAATAATATTACATTATTACATATATTGTTTCAGTTCAATAAACTTATTGTTCCATAAAGTTACACAAAGTCTCAACTTGGCTGGATGAAGGCGATGATGTACCGGGGTTCTCTGCTTCTCTTTCATAACTCGAACTCAGAGAGTGTCTGTGAAACGTGACGTCAGTGAACTCGTTTTCAATTGGCATCCGGCAGGTTGGGCAGGTCGAATCCGCCGTTCTTTTCCAGAGCCTTCGCACGAGAAACAAGTATGGCGCATAATATTTCGGTCATGGCCATATCTCCCTCCCCAAAGTAGATTGGACAAATGATTTTCAACTCCTGAAATAGGATCAAAGACTTGAATATTATGGCTAATTAATTTATAAAAGTACTGGTTATCGTCTATAATATCTATTTATACTGTGAATTCAGTCGTACAAACAATCAAAGCTCTTTTTGTCACCATATTTTACATATAATGCTACATAAGTCTAGCTAAAATTTTGTCTCTTCTCTCCCAGCTACGACTGCGTTCAGCGCATCTTCAATATGTTGTTTCTTCTCCTACTTAATGGGGAGTCGCTTCTTGGCCGATTTCTCGACCATCTCCGATTTTGCTGATTTTCACATATTTTGTAGTCCCAATGGGTCCTCAAAACAAGACCAAAGTGTTTTGCGTAATATTGCTTCTATCGTGCTGTAAAGCCCCTCAAAGGTGGCCTCGATATGCGGTAAACATAGGAAAATGAAAAAGTTAGGTTAAAAAGTTTGTGGCTGAAAAATTTTTCGCTGCATGCAAGATACAGTGCTACAACCTAGTTTTACATGTTCAGGACACATCAGAGAGTGCAAATAACCCTTGTGGTACAATTCTGTTGAGTGTAGGATTTTTGGCGATTTTTCAAACTAAAAATTTCGTAAAATTGGTGCTTTTTGTACCACGAAAAACAGGGCCAGCGAAACATTTTCGCCTGTCCTGCACAATTGGCAAAAGCTACTGAAATCGCATATAGATAGTTGCACTCTGCGCATACACGGAATTCTTACGACAGTAGCTGAAAATTTCCACCATTTATAATACTCTCAAAAAACTTGCCACAATATGTGCTAATTTTGCCAAAAATCATCATTTTGCACAATTTTCACGTTCTTTTAATATTTTCTCACTCGTTACCCACTCGAAAGTCACCAAACTTGACACATAAAACTCTCGATGCCTGCCGGACGTTATGGTAAAGGCAAATGCTTCAAGGTAGAACTTATCTGTCATGTCGGCTCCTTTGATCTCTTAAAGGTCACAAAAGTCAATTTTTAAAATTTCCAAAATATAAAAAAATTGGGTATCATTTGATAGCTACTGATGAGCTCAACCTTTTGTAATAGAACTATCTGTCTGAAATGTAGTATCTGAAAGTTTGAGGGCACAGTTAGTTGAAAAAGGCTCAGTTCACATTTGAAGAATGTACTGTGAACGACTGTCTGAATATTCCGGAGTCGTTTTAGTATTAAAATATTAGCCAACCCACAGAATTAATTTGCCATATTAGTTGACCCACGTTTCGCTGTCGTTCTGTCCCAACATGACCTTGGAGGGCAAATCACAGTGATTTTCAAGTTTTCCAAATTTATAGCTGAATATCTCTGCCACCGTTTGATTTCGAACTCTAATGTTTTGTACATTGTGTGTGAAAGTACATATATTCATAACATAGTGAAAATGAGCGAAATCTGTGACTATCAATTTTGACCCAAAGCGACCCCGCCCCTTAATCAGCCTTATGAGGAATAGAATATTGTGGGTCATTTCTCCGATCTCCGCACCCCAACTGAGGTTCTGCTTCTCCCACTTGTTTTTGTATTAGATCCTACCGATAAATTTTCTTTAAAATGACAGCATTTGTTTCTAAGTATACACACACAACAATTGATGCATTATCAATAATTAGCTTTATCCTAAACTATCTATAATACCGAAGAATCTGCGTTTACTTTTTCTTAACGATCAGGTTCTTGTTGACATTTCCAAGTACATTTATCAAATCTTCCATTGGAAGCCATTGATTGTCGATGGCATTGTAATTTCTCCACCTCACCAGTGTAAAGTTTGACTCTATCACTGTTAATAAAACTGTATAAAATTGCTAAATAAAATGAATTTACTTGATTGAGACTGCTCGAGACTAAATTCACAGGTAGCTACGTGGTGTCAAGAGTACATAATCACTAAGAATGTGACAAGCGTCACACTCTTAGTTAATAGGCTGGGGACATCATCTGCAGGATAACGGCTGTCGCCCCCCCAAATTGGACCTCAGTGACCCCCCCCCCCCTCCAGAATGAGCAAATGAGTACCTATTACACATTTGTGTACCATCACTCGCTTATATGCATGTGTTGAAGCCAAAAACGTTCTATCAGCAATTGGCCACTTTCGAGCTTCAACACATAAAAATACAAGCTAGTGATGGTACACAAATTTGTACTAGGTACTCATTTGTGGGGGGTAAATGGGGCCCAATTTGTGGGAGGTCAGCAACCGATATCGTGCAGATGATGTCCCCAGCCTAATATTTAAGGGTGTGACTCTTGTCACAAACTTTGTTATTATGTACTCTTGGTGGTGTGCTATGTCGGAAAATATTGACCTTAACCTTGTTTGTCTGTGAACTAAAGCGATCTTGGTAAATATTTAGAGAGCTAAAGCTAATTTCCTAATAGAACCACTGGTTTTAGACCCTTCGTTATTTATCCAGCGATTGAATTTCGTCCAAAAGTTTCCATTAGTCTTCGCAATAACTGCTTTTGTAAATGAGAATTATGCTGTAAATGTTCAGCAAAGGGTTAGAAGACTCGCTTTTAATCGTCGACATGCAGTATTATTCCTGAATTCTGTTCCACTTAATTAAGTGCCGTTAAGATTACCGGCATTGTTAATACGTTTGAAACCGACAGGGCCTCCACATCCTTCCAGGCCGGACAACAGGACCCAATGCCACATCCCCCAGTCACAACGGGTTTCACAACAAATTTTAAACATTTTACTGCTGCATTTTAGGTTTTTTATTTGATTTCATAATGTACAGAGACCAATAACATCAAAGCTTTCTTTAAATCTTGCCCCATGTAGAACTACCAGCAATTCTGTCCAATTTTTCTGATTTCATAGGTTTGTTCATGCGAAGATCTTGTTTAACTAGGTCAATATTAATAGAGCTGATAGCGGAATATTCGGAAAATTGAATACCGCATTTTTAATATAAATGGTATTTACTCTAAATCGTAACGGTTTTTGTATGAACAAGCGTTTGAACTGAAACAAATTGTACAGAATTGCTGAAATTCCCACGTTGGGCAAAAGATCATTGTCCCATGTGCACGTAGGGCCTAGAAGTTGGCCCATATGCATATGGGACAAAGAACTAGCTCCTTATGAATATGGGGAAAATCAGTTGCCTCATATGCATAGGGGGCAATTATACACATGGTCCGTAACATATATTTATCGTTTCTAATAATGTTCACACAATGACGCATAGTGACGCCTTCAAAAATAGTAGACATTTAATCTGTAAAATGAATCCTCTCTTAGTAAATTTCTTTTTTGATTCCTTTCAGTTTTTCTAGTCAAAAACACTTTAACATTTTACTAGCAGGATTCGTTGTTACAGAAAATTTTTTGTTTTGTGTCGAGAATAAAGCATGATCCACAAATATTCACTAGTATTAACTAAATCGACAGCTTGCATAATGGCACCTTATCGGTTACAATGTGACAGCTGTCCGTAAAAAACAAACAAAATGCAAACAACAAATTTACATTTCTTCAATTTTTAGATATATTAATATAGTTATGATTGAAGACATATACATTAAATACTTCGATAGTTCCAGTACCGTAAATCCAACATAAACAGGTTTACAAAGTTTATACTAACTTGTTTCATAGGTTACCACGACTAAAGTGAATCAAAATTATGGTTGAACGATTATATCCAGAATTTGTTCAGTAAACAACTGATATACTCCGATGTCTTACATGATCCTTCTAATATTCAGGGGGGATACGAAGGGGCTGGAAGGACATCGTCGGAAAGAGCTACTTTTCTGCTTATCATTAGGCAACATGCCAAAGTAAAAAAGTTTAGGGTGGGCAACAATATCTCATATACAACATTTTCGGCAGGACGCCAAAGTACAAATTTTAGTTCGAAAAATGGGTTTTTTAAAAAAGTTTTTTCCGCTCTGGTGTATTAACGGTTTCACCGATTTTGTCACTTTTTGCTATGAATGTTTATTGTTACTAGTACTAAATATTAAGAATATTCCGGCTTTCGAGCATTGCTTGCTTCTTCAGCAATAACAGGTCAAAGTTTGAAATCAGGAAAAAAGTTGCGAGGAGACCGCGCGCCGTTTTTGATCTAATAAAATTGGCAGCCTCTCGCCTACCCCAGCTATTTACTAATAATTAGGCTCTAGTAGGGGCAAACTGTGTGTAAGTTTCGAGCTCTTTGGGTTTCTGGTTAGTGTGCTAGCAAACTTTTTGTTAAGAAATAACCCTTATTTTTAGGTCTGAAAAGCTACCTAAGCGCAGTAAAAATGGGGTCAAAAACTTTTTTGTCTTCGAGCCGAAAATATGCTTATAGCTGTTATTTGATCTGCTTAATCCGAATATGAAATCCGTTTTTCAACATAATGCTTCCTCCGTTCAGTATGCGCATGCAACTGTCTTAGAGCTTTTTGAGCGATCGCCATCCATACTTAATCTAGCGTTTCTAAACATTGGAGCGAGGTTTAGTGACCTAGCTTGGTCACTCTGGTCATCTTGGTCACTCACTGGCCTGTAATGCGCAAAGTTTCAGCCGATTCTGCCACAGTAGTTTTGAGTAATCGACTTCCATCCTCGAAATGGCACCAAATAACATGACAAACGTCGCTTTTTACCGCGACAATATTTATAATGTAATCTAGTACTGCGAACGCAGGGATCAACGAAATTACATCATTTTTAGACAAGTTAAGACAGACACTTGGAGTATTTAATTGGAGCGAAGTTGGGTTCATTTGGTAAACCAAGCTCATTAGACGTAAGTTAACCTCCACCCGTGTAGACCTACAACACCCATTTTTCGCACTTTGATTCTATCGTACAGAAAAGAATACAATGGTCTAGAAACATTTTACACGGTATTAAAACGCTATATGTCAAAACTATTTCTTTAAAATTTTGCTACCGTACCTTGCGCATAGCTCAGGGCGAGGAGAAGTTTGTGTACGTGTAATGTCGAGCTTTGGACCGACAATACCAACTTATGATGGCTCCACAGGACGCAACGCTGCATGAGATTTTTCACTTTAAACTATTGTACACTAAACCTGTTACTATTATGTGGCAAAAGATTAGCTAGCTTTTCCAACATCGAACTTTAGTGAAATTCGTAGCCCATCTTAACTCTGCGTGCATTAAAACAAGAAAAACAAGTGGACGGAGGAGCACAAGAAGCTATTATATTTATCTATTTAACTCAACAAAAAACAACAAAGAAACATATCTGGAATCATAAGCCGTCTGCAGACATGAGACCCATTTCCTACGGGTCTCATAGCATCAGACATCATCGTCAAACAGCAAAACTCGCAAGCTGTGATGCTACTGAACATCAACTGCCATTTTCAAACTGCATAGTCTTGGAACTAGATTCGGCTGCAGATTTGTCCTGGAGCTCGGGTATTATATCTACTGCGGTTCACTGATATACTGTTCTACTGTTCTACTGCTAAAAGTTCCTAAAAGTTTGATTCGCGAAGGAATGGTCCGCTACCCGAGTGCACAAAGATGGATTAGTTTAAGTCATGTTAAATCATAGATAAGATTCAGTAGTTTAGAGACTCCTAATTGAAAATAATTATATCAATTTCAGAATGCCTACTAAACAATCCAAAACTTCAGCAAAGCCAAAGAACTTACATATTCAATCCACATTTTTACTTTGCAAAAGTAGCCTGGTGTTCCTCAAGTCGCTTAAATCCAGAATTTTATGGGCTTTCATTGTAATAGCTTCTTTCTGTGGGCTTGCTTATCAGCTGCATAAGTCAATCTCTGAATATGAATCTTCGCCAAGCTCCTTTAAGATAACAAAACGGCCAATACCCCATATTCCTGCAGTTAACCTATATCCCAAAAGTTGGGCGAATGAAACAAAGGCGGAAGAAATTGGTCTAAATAAAACCGATTTAAGTTACTTAAGTTCGCTGTTCATATATTCTGTATTCAGTCAAAGACTTTCTGAAGAAATGCTGCAAGCAAAACTACGTGTGGAAAGAGTAATGGCGGAACTAGGAATTACCACCATAGGAGATATAATGGATATTTTGACATACCCAGCAGATCTGATATCAACTATTGGAAATGACGCCATATCTTCCTTCACCTGCTTCGGTCCCAGCTTTTTCATTAATCAAACCGATAGATCAAGTTTTTCACGTTCTCTACGTGATCCAACCTTGCACTGGCTATGGACAAAAACATTTGTAGAGGCGTCACTAAAATGGAGTCGGTGGACGTTGAATGATGACATCAGTTTAGCTTTCCTAACAATAGGTGACACAGATACGTTGAGACCACTTTGGATTGACCTAAAGAGATCATATTTTATCAGTCTTGGTGTTCGGCATACCGTAATTGTGAACACACCAAGTAGGCGCTGCCATGCCATCAAACGATACCAATGTGACCCTCGTATTGACTGTATGAACCGATATACGTGGTCCACCAGAAATTGTATCATCTACAATGGCATTGAATCAGAAAATATCAACATTACACTACAGGATCTATGCGATACATCTTTTTTTACTATCATAAGCGAGGATCTAGAGAAAAATGACAGTTCAAATTCAATTCAACAGTCCAAGTTTGACCACAGTTCAAAAACTAGAGAAAAAGCAGATGAATATTTTGAGTGTGTTTTCAATGTTTCTTCTCTTTCTTGCGACTTATGGCAGTATGACGTGAATGCCGTCGTGAATCCTAGCGACGAATACAGGATTACAGTCTCAATGGATAACGTTAATGGGATGATGACAGAAACGATGGAATACTACACGTACACTACAGCAACTCTGATCAGTAATATTGGTGGCGCACTTTCTCTTTTCACTGGACTCTCGGTTCTGTCTTTACTTCGCATTATGTTTTTCAGCGTCCGCATAAAGTTCTTGAACAAAATTAAAAACGATGAAAACTGTGAAGATGGCAGAGTGCAACAAGCATAACATTAAACTGAAGAATTCACTGGCATTAGTACCCGCACTGTAATCAACAATCTGCAACAACCTGCCAAAAGAAACATTTATTTGACGGTAATTTAAAAAGATCCGCCGTAATAAGCTGTCTCTGTTTTTCCTGAACGTTTCTTAATGAAAATGGCTTGCAAGTGGGTTCATACATTGGACGTTGAACGTTGTATCAGTGCTAGTGTGAAACTAGTGTAACACACAATTTCCGTTACCCTTGCAAGAGCGATTGAAGGGAAGGAACCGTAGCACAAATAGATACTCAATAGCCCGTGTCGTGAAATATTTGGTTCCCCCTGAATATTTGCTCCTGTATAGCTGACTTTCGGTAAAATCGATCTTGTTCTTTTCAAATGCAATGAATTTTGGTCGCTATGAATGGCCATTGGTATGATCGAAATGATAACTTGGTAATGATAGTTATGGCATGTTGTGATTACCATTAGAAGTCAACATGAAAAATATTCAAAATTTAAAGAAACCCATTATGTGATATATTAATCGAACCTTCATCATCAGATATATATATATATATATATATATATATATATATATATATATATATATATATATATATATATATATACAATATATATTATATAACGTATGTATATTCAATGGTGTACGAATTATTCCAACTTGTCGAATTGGTAAACATTCCAAGCAAAAGGGCAATAACGATTAAAAGCTTGAATTGTTCAATCAAGAGCTCTCGCATGATATGTTTTCTATGCATCGGAATTACCACTTACCATTGCCATAACCATGTTATCCTACACCATTCATACCTTTTCGCAAAGGAAGCGTATTCCTAGTGTAATAAGTTAGCTATGGGTGAACAATTGTTTCAGGTTGAGACCAAATATTTAGCGACACCGGAAGGAAACCACTCCAAACATGAGTATCCTCGTGAGTCGACAAACAACACGTCCCACCTCAACATGAGGACATGCATCAACGCAAACATACCCCAGGAGCCCAGTATGACCTAATAAATAAACACAATCATTAAATACAGTTTAATGGGTACAATAACAATTAACAAGATTATTAAAGTAAATATACAGAAAATATAGATAGTATACTTTACAGCCATGTTTCAAGAAGAAGTGCAAAAGTTTTTGGCAGATAACTTATTCGTTTTGGTTGGGTCTTTTTTCTACTTTCGTTTATAAAATATCACAGTCTTATTTTGATTTTTCTTAAAACTTGGACAAATGTGTACCTTAGGCAGGTTTAACGCTGGAGAACCAAGGAAGTAAAAGATTAGTTGTTTTTAAGGAAGACCAAAATTTTTCGGATGTTTTGGATTGTTTGAAAAATCGGGTCATCGAGTCGCCAATTCAGTCATTCAGTCGCCAAGTTTTATTTGCTACATTGTAGCAGCATTTATACATTGACGGCAGTTTTCGGTTTCATAAAATATTCTACGCTGTAATGTAACTACGGTGTAACTAGTGTGAAGTTTGACTCTGTGAGAGTTAGTAAAATGCTGTTGTCTTCCTTTTGACTAATTAAATTAGATGCTAGATTACAGGTGAAATACCGTGATCTTGCGCAAGCAATTTAAGGTGGTGATTCCTTTTGGAGACATCAAATTTGAACCCTTATTACTGATCCATTTCTTAAGGTGCTGGTTTCTTTTCGGGTATTTTTCACTCATACGGCTTTAATCGTTTACGTAAATGACTAAAACTTACAAAAGAACCGATTTCCGTGCTCTTTAACATTCTGGGACCAGTAACGTATTTTTAGACTTATTAAAGATAAGTAAGTTTTGGTTTTTGGCCTTAGGCTCTCAGTAGGTAGTCAGGATACAGGATTGGTTGTTATAGTTGGAAAGAGGACACGAAAATGAACATTTTTGCTTTTACAACCTTTAAGCTATCTGCAGTGGTTAAGTCAGTAAAAGCAAACAACTGTTTTGAGGGTCAAGAAATGGCCATTTTTAAGGTAATCAGTTTTTTCAAAATTACTGCCACATGTTAAGAAGAACAAAGTTGGCTTATTTATACTCAATGGATACCGCGTGTAAGTGGACATTTTATGAATGCCTGTTAGCCGAACTTTATTGTTTAAGCTAGAGATCTGGCCGAAAAGCCACTTTGGCGAAACTGCGATTATTTTGTTTAATTATTATTATTTATTTTGTTAACATCGATTTCTCAAAATCTACTTGATGATTCCGGTGATCATGATCTGATCAAAATCATGATCTGATTGATGATTACTTGATGATGAATCTACAGATTCCGGAGATTCTTGGCAGAATCGAAATTCGTACTTCTGCGGAGGGATGATTTTCTTGGTTTGAGCTAAAACATCTCCAGTTGCGAGAAAACTGACTTCAAAGTTGCGAAATTTCGGGTCGCCGCACATTTGCCGGATTTTCTGTAGTGTTTAGGCTTGTTGAGCCAAATCCAAAAAAAGGTCCCTCGGCTCATATGTCCTCTGCATGACAGCACAAAAAAATTTTGACCGATTCTTCAGTTTTGCGAAATCGATGTTCAAAAAGGTTTGGTCTAGATTCATCATGTTAGATGTCAGAACCTCTGAAAATTTCTGCCATTGTTTGGTAATTTTGCCAGGTTCGTAAGCTCATGTGAAACCACAGATAACAAGCTTTAAAACTATGTATAAAGCTCTTTCCAACTCTCAAAATTGCGAAAGTTACAGCATTTCAAAAAAACCACCATAAAAGCACTGCACAAAAGGGTGCCACCACCTTAAGGGGGGGACTAAAATGGGGGTGCCCAAACTTTGTTGGATTTCAATTCTTTTTTGCAAGCATATAGTAAATGTGTGTGGTCAAAATAGTATGTAGTCTCTAATTCCAAAGTCGTTCCTATAATCCGCTACACCCCCAAGAACGTGGCCGACCCCCCGATTTTGGCGGCACCCAACATAAATACTTAAAAATTTCTCACAGCTGTTTGGTTCAGTGCAAACGTCTACGCTTTGGCACAACAAGTGAAGACATATTGGGAAACATGTACACGGCATTAGCTTAACCCTAATGATTAGAGAGCAATGCTGGCCCAAACTTGAAGAAATATCGAAAATTTGGAAAATTTTGGCCGCCGAATCAAATAATTTAAATTTGATGCAACCCTGGAAGCTAAAATTTGGTGTGAACATACACCCCATAGGTCTACAAAATTGTGCCAAATATGAAGGAATTCTGCCATGGCACTATAGTTTTATTCCACTTGAAACATGAAAAAACGTCAGTTTGGCATGGTTCAAAAAGTATCCTAAGGTGTTCTGGCATGATAACGTTGACAAATTTGGCTAAAATTGTGGTGATATATAGCCTTACTGACCCTGCCACAATAACATAAATTAAAACTTGCTTCCTTCGTAAATGGTTGCGTGTTTGTTACTTTGAGTATCCAGTTGAATGTCAAGTCAACTGCCTAACTGGTACACTCTTCTAGCGACCGTACTGCCTGCCACACAAAAAGAAAACAGCATAACACAGTTGTTAAGCAACGAAATACGTGTAAATGGCTGCGTTCTACCCGATACATCCATTTTCAAAACTCAGTCAAGTCTTCTAAGCGAAGGCAAATTGAAGGTAAAATCCCTCAATTCCGTGGTCCTTTCAAACGATGAAATTCCAGTTTTCCGAAAATAACTTGAAATAGGTGGCAAATACGCGATTGCGCCAAGAAGAAAAGTTGTTCAGCATCATGAAAGCTATCGATTGATATGCATATTGTGTATATTGGACTATCTTCAGAAATTCGTTTTTTGACGGATTTTGCAACTATTTTCATGTTTCAAGTGGAATATAACAATAATGCCACGGCAGACTTCCTTCAAATTTGGCACAATTGTGTAGACCTATGGGGATACGTTCACACCAAATTTCAGCTTCCGGGCTTGCACCCCATTTAAATTATTCGATTCGGCGGCCAAAATTTTCCAAATTTTTGACATTTCTTCAAGTTTGGGCTAGCATTGCTCTCTAACCATTAGGGTTACAGCAAAGCTAATGCCGTGTACATGTTACCCAATATGTCTTCTCTTGCTGTGCCAAAGCGCAGACGTTTTCACTGAGCCAAACAGCTGTGAGAAATTTTTATGTAATTATGTTGGGTGTCGCTAAAAACGGTGGGTCGGCCAGGTTGTTCGAAGCGTAGCGGGTCATAGAAAGGTAGCTAAGAACCAACGAGTTGATACCTTTTTGCTCACGCACATGCTTCATATTCATGCCAAAAATGAATCAAATCGGAAGATGTTTGGGCAAAAGTTTAGTCGCCCCCCCTTAAGTAGCCATTTGTCGAAATGGAGCTTAACCTTTTGTCTTTCTAATGAATACAATGAACCTAACTTTCTGTCGAAATGGAGCTCAACATTTTGTCTTTCTAATGAGTACAGTGAACCTAACTTTAGTTTTCGGAAATTATTTTACTGAGTTGTCGAAGTAATTTTTTCAAGATTTTTTGCAGACTAAAGTAAATTTTTCGTGAGGCGTCTGCCACATCAATCGATTCCACTGTCAAGTAGCTGAGGACCCTTTTTATTATTATGAAACAGCTATTCGTTATAAAAAATTAACTAAATTCTATGCGCAACCTAGAGTTTGTCTGCTTTTCCCAACTTTGGCAAGCGACCACTTTAGCTAGAAGGCAGCAATCGGGGCAACTAAAAAGGGTCCCTGGGTTTTTTGTGTAAAGCACGTCTAGTAAGTGGCAACCCTCTAGCTTGCATAGTAAATGCTCCACAATCGCTGGAAAAATTGGTCACGTTTTTGCAAAAACTACATTTTTTATGATAGCAGCTATGGAAATTTGGTAAAAGACGAAAGAGAGATTGCTGGTTCGTGATGAGTGTGTGATTTTGAAGTCAGGAATAAAATTCCAACAAAATTGAATTTATTTGGAAGACAGTATAATTTTATACAAACAGAATACAAAATTTGACCGTGTATAAATAATTTCATATTAAACAACCCCCCAACCCTTCCAACCAACCTCTAACCTGATCCTGAGCCTTCTCCAATTTTGGGTTCCAATTTTGATCCAAAGAAAGTGACCCGCAAATGAAGAAAATTCCTTCCCTTAAATATTGTCTAAACTAATTTGCATATCACGAAAATGTCGAATTTCAAATTTGCATATTTGTTCCGAAATTCTTTGACTTTTGCAAACTAGGAAATTTCCACAAAATACGCCCTCTTTTGAAAGCACGCGCCCTCGCCGCGGTCCACAGAATTAGTAGGACAAAATTAAAATTAGCCAACGTAGCTTACGTACTAGTACGATAAAACACGTGTGAGAAATTTTGACAAAACCATAAACTACACTTAGAGAACCTCCCTAGAGACTGACACAGGCTAGGCGCCACAACATCACACCCGGGCCCACTACCGGTCACCTGCCTGGGTAAAGCAGAAATGCACACAAGACACAAAATATATACAAGGCAGAAAAATAATGAGCGCAACGAGGAAGTCGCCTCACAAAAGAGAGAC
>JASAND010025235.1:0-16941 GCA_030248195.1 Trissonchulus latispiculum
GTCGTGCATTGAAAAATTGAATCTGTCATATCTCAAAAAATCGATTTTGCTCAAATTTGCACAGCATGTACCCCTCGTGAAGGGGTTTCTACTGGTAAAATATGAAGGCTGTACCTCAACTCCTCCGCCGGTACCAGGGAAAACTATGTTCCAAGAGGCCGCAATACGCCTTTTTTCCCTATTCTAGGTAGTGCGCTGACGCGCACTACCTAATAACTCCAAATCGGATCACTCAAAGTTAGGAAAAAGAAAGCCAAAACCAACCTAAAATAAGAATAAATATAATATACGTTGCAGACAAAAACAACTGCATAAACATACTTCTGCTTTTCTTTTGGTTGCCACTTGTGCTCTTTGCACTGATAGACTCGGTACAAGGGCCGATCCCCATCCAGATTCAGTGACAAATTGTCAATCTGCAACAAAGAGAAGATGCAGGTCAAATAAAGCCTAAACCAGCTACAACATAGGCATACAGGCACGTTCTGTGCCAAGACATTCAAACGATTAGACGAACAGACCCTAAGAAGTGCTTCAAGACAAGCATAGTCCAGAGGCCAATTTCATAAAAGTATAAACTTGCAAATTGCATATGCAAGTTGCAACTTGCACGTGCAAGTTATGGTGTTTAATTGTTTGGCAAAACTGCAAGTGCTATTTGCGGATTTGTCTGCAAACCGCAAGTTGCAAGTGGTTATTGACAACACCTGAGTCGAATCTGTTTCATACCTACACTTACACCTACGCTATCTGTTTGCATTCTACTGTAGTCCGCACTTGCAGTGCAAGTAGTTGAGTGAATTTTCACTGACCAAATAGAACAAAATTTTCCATAACTTATTTAATTTTAAATTTTTAGAGAAATTTCAAGACAAGACTCTTTGGGGATATTGTCGCAGCACAAGTGCAAACTTAAAACAGTCTATTTTCGCTTTTATATTTATATGAAATTTTTAAACATTTTTCGTTGATTTTTTGGCAAATCAGCTACTTACTAACTTGTACTTGAACTTGCGTTGACAAGTTGTCAAGTTCTGACAGGCAACTTGCTTAGCTAATTTCCGCAAGTCGAGGTAAAAGGTTTATGAAACAATGACAACTTGAACTTGCAGTTCAAGCGCAAGTGCAGTTCAAGTGCAAGTCCAAGTTGCAAGATTTTTATGAAATTGGCCCCTGGAGTCAGACTGAAAAATGAGTTATAATAATATATATTGCACAATGCTGGTGACTGTAGAGACTTATATACTGACTGAACTTTATTATCAAGGCAATCAACTTGAGTCTAACTAGTTGAGGCTTCTGATAGAGGGTACTGTACCTACCCACTAGCGTAGACACGGGGACCCCCCCCCCCAGAAATGGTTTTGCCCCCTTAAAAATATTGGCCTGAAGAAACATTTTAAGCCCCGCGCAAAGCGCAGGCTTTTAAATTTATCATAAACACAAAGAAATTGTACTAAAATGCCCCAAAAATTAGTGCATTTGTACTTCATTCAAAAAATTTTCGCGCCCTCGGCGCGACTTAATTATTCGCATACTACATATAATTAAACCTTTATTAGTTTGCTTTACTTTACTTTGCTAGCTTTGTAGTTTTATTAGCTGCATTATTGCAAACATGATTGCCTTAAATGGTGGACACTGGAAATGTGCTGCTTCGAATACCCTGTTCATAATGGGAGCAGCCAATCTGAGTTTTCGTACGAGACTATAGAAGTGGAAAATATATAGCAAATTAAACTACAAAATTTGGTTTCGGAATTGATAATATACAATGCAAAGAATTCAATGTTTCAATAGCGTTTTAATGGCAAAATTGAAAATTTTTATCAACTTCTGGGGGCTCTGCCTCCCAGACCCCCCCTTTTGGGTTTTAGCATGCCGCTTTCGGCTACAATAGATTTAAGCTAAGAACCTTATAAAAATTTTGTACGTTGTGTTCATACAATTGTTAAGCAAAAATAACGCAAAATTTTACCCCCCCCCCAGACTTCGGTCCCAACCGCCCCCCCCTTGAAAATTTTTTGTAATATCTACGCCACTGGACCACACCTCAGACTGGAAAACCAGATAGATATGAATCGTATCAACCTGAGATCTCCGCAGTTATCACCTGGTGCCCGTCTCGTTAACGATGGAAAACGGTTTTCAATCCTGCAGGGCATGACTAGAATCCTCCCTTTCTGCTTTTATCTTCATTAACGCCGAGCTTGGGTACCTGCTGCCCTTAAATTATACTACCGAGCCCGAGCGGGTGGATTTCTTCTATTTCCTTATTCCGGGCTTCCCTTTGTGGTCTGCCTTACGAATACGGGTGCTAGGCGTAGAGTAAAGACTTATTATGGATATTGGATACGCTCCGATTGCTGTCAAGAAAAAAAAAGATATATATACTTCTGATTTTGAAATAGGTTAGCATTTTCGACGGTGATATTGTATTACCAATACTAACAAAAGTACAGGAACACGTTAGATTTCCACAAAATTTGAAACATAGATTTCTTACTGGAATTCCAAAATAAAAGTTATAAATGTACGTCTGGGTTTGCTCTAGTGGGGGGCTTCGCCGGAAGTTTTTTGCTCAAAAATCGCCTATTTTGTTACTCAAACTCAATTTTTGAGCACTTTTAAGTCATAAGTTCTAGCAGTATGTAGAAAACAGGCCATTTTTATTACTGCAACTTTTTAAAGCGATTTTTGGACAACTTTAGATTCACCCCCACTTTTGGGTTCCCCCCCACTCTCCCCACCCCTCCCCCTTTTTTCGCCTAGAAAAGGTCCAGTTTAGCTTAGTTATAGCAGTATATTGTGGAAAACAAGCTATTTATATTTATACTGCATTTTTGGCCCATTTTATTCCTCGCCCTATTTTTCGACCTCCCCCCAACTAGTGGGGGGGTGCCCCTCCCACTAGTGGGGGGGCGTAACCCCCACACTTATTTTTGCCTAAAATAAACCCAGTATATAATGTTATCACTAATGTATCATGGTCACTCAAACAGATTTACCATGAAGAGAAGGGCTTCAGATTCTAGTGACTGCAACTTCTCGCCTATACGAAAGGCAATGGGATCTGGACTGGTATGTAAATCGCGAAGAACTTTACGCACAATAAATTACGAACCTAATATTATTTAACTGCTGGGTACAGACGTCACGCTGCATAGTGCATACTTAGTGGAGGGAGATGAAGAAGCGAATGTATATACAGCGTTTGTGCGCCAAAGAACAAATTTGAATATTGATACATACGTATATAACTCCAATTGCCAAGACATTTTGTACGTATCCAAGCTCAAGTATGCCACCGGACACCGATTTAACAACTTTCACAAAAAATCTCCTGGATGCATGTGAAACAAAATTCAACAAAGGGTTTAAGTAGATCAGTGTGATACATTCACAGACATAATTCGCTGAAATTTTAGGGCTCGTTCTATTCAATTCTATGACATGAAACCAGACCTGGATCCGCCGCCACCGTGGATTAGATCCGAACTCGATCGGGGACAAAATTAAGCGAAATAGGATGAATTTTTGAGAATTGCTGACAAAAAGTTTTCAATTCTGAGACTCCAAACTAAGTCAAATTTGTACAAATCATCGTTAGCTGTCACGCAGAATTGGATAAAAACAACAATAAATGTGTATGTCAACGTGATATTGTGAAATCAGGAATTTCGCAAAATCCCTGAAAATTTCAGGGACTTCACCGATTCCTTTAACATTTTCAGGGGGTTGCGAAAACTCATGCTAAAACTTGTATATTCCACAATTTCCCTGAGCGATTAAGGGATTTAGCAGAATCCCGTGTCTCTTTCAGGGAAATTGTGAATGATTTCGTTGAATTTAAGGAATTATTGTTATAAATTTGGAATATAAATTTTATATAAATTTATAAATTTTGTTAAATTGTTGCAGAATATTATTTTATTCTTTGTTTTATTCGCTTACTTCTAAATTTTAAAACTAACAGGTACACAGTGTCTTATTGTTTATTTGGTAATTATTACTATTTAAAATTAAATTGAATTGGCAAAATTAAATAAATTCTAATTTAAAAAAAACTGAATTGTTACAAAGCATAATTGCAAAGTTTGATTTATTTGCTCAAATTATCATTTTAAATTGTGACAACTTTAGAAGTTTTATATATCAAAGTGTATATATTTCCAAAGTGATAGATGAAGTCACTAGCATTAATTTTGAGGGGGGCGGGGGGGGGGCGACCGCAGGCATTTAAATTTATCATAAACACAAAAGAAATTGTATTAAAAACGCCTCCAAAATTAGTGCGTTTGAACTTCCATTTGAAAATTTTTACTTTACTTTGGTTTGCCAGCTTTTTAGTTTCATAAACTGCATTACTGCAAACATCATTGTTTTAAATGGTGGATACGTGGTGAACTCAAGGACAAATTTTATTGATCTTTAAGTGAAAATAGTAGCATATTTGTAATTATATAGTTTCTACTTCCCAAAACTTTCTGGGCTGAGCCAGCTAGTTATATACGTTCTCTATTTGTACTTAATATTAAACGATTAAAGTTTTGATTTCGTCACAGTAATGCGAACAACTGTACACAGCCTACAAACTAGCAAAATTGGATGGTTAAATTTTTTAGGAGATGGCCTAAAAAAATTTAGGCTGTTGAGGCTATTTGGCCTAAAGGCTAAAGGTCAACAACAAAATAAAAAAGCCTGCTAGTTTGGTGTGTATACGAATAATCCGGATATTTTTCTCAAAGCGGATATAAAAATTATCCGGATATCCGATTACTTATCACTAACATTTACGCACTTGATATCCTTGAGACGCTGGTTAGCTTGATAATACCCAACCACGTGGAGCGGAGGTGATTGCTGCTGACAATAGACATCAATCTAAACACAAAGATTATACACGTACAACACCGTTGAAGAAAAATATTAAGCAAATCGGCACTGTGCGGCCTTAAGGGGAAGCAGAATATTAGGTATGTTAACAAAATCAGCAGAATGAACTCACACAAGCCCCGTGCGAGCTGAATGCTGAACAAAATTAAAGTAGTGTATTTATTATCGTTGCAATCAGTAAAACTAGTAAATGTAAGTTACAAAACGTGGGTAAAAATTCCCATTTGTTGCTTTCGGACAAAGTTAGCTCAGCTGTTTCCGGGAGTTATAATACGCACGGAAAAGTGTAATGTTGTGACTGATCAATGATTGAAAGATGCCTATAAACCATGAACAATCCCGCACCCAGGAAATTTTAAAAGGTGAGAGCTGAAGAGGAAAATTTACAGAATTGCCAGAACAAATTAAGATACTGTAGTTTGCCACCGCCCCTGAAGGAGGTCCAGTTAGAATTAACCATGTCCCCCCTGGTGCAGCTTTGACCCTTAACGTGAGCCTGTTTAATATAATATATATACGTAGTTTTCAGCGATAGGTCAAAGTGCTCGATTTTTGGAGAAAGGTCTTTTCAGCTGGGCTTTTTTTACTGGGGGAGTGGGTGGGAGGCGCCCCCGACGCGGCCCCACCCCCACTTTTTTGGGCTTCCCCCCACTCACTATAAGGTGCCCAGAAAATGCCAAATTTTAAGGTTTTTTGGTCAAAAATTTCAAAAATTTTCCGGCTTCGCCGGAAATTTTTGCTCAAAGGGGGGGGGGGGGGGGGGGGGGGGGGGGGGGGGGGGGGGGGGGGGGGGGGGGGGGGGGGGGGGGGGGGGGGGGCCTATTTTGGCATTCGAGCTCGGTGTTTTAGCACTTTTAAGCATAGTAATAGCAGTATATGTAGAAAACAGGCTATTTTTACTGCAGTTTAGCGATTATAGACCACTTTAGATCCCCCCACTAGTGGGGGGCTTCCCCCCCCCACTTTTTTTCGCCTAGAAAAAGCACTCAGCATATATACGTATATATAATTCAGGGCAGCACAAAAGCTTTAACCTTGAGGGATCCTTGTTGCGGCAAAAATTTTGAATTCAAAATCTGATCTAGTTCATATGTATGTATGAGATATTCACACTGCCGATGCCAAAATCGTTGGTAAGATAGTAATCTTACTAGAATTTACCAAGATAGTTGTCTTATCAGTTTCAGTATGAAATATGATTGTTTTCAATTTGAAAACAAAAGAAAGTCATTAGTATACCCCACTGGTTTTTTTTGTCTTTTTTATTGTGTTTTCGCACACTTTTTTTAAAAAACACACAAAATTTTAAAAAACACACTAAAAAGCACACTCACATTTTCACCTGAAGGAGCGAATTTTTATTAATTTTAAGCCTAATTTTTAAGTTTTCCTAAAATTCGCTTTTCGCAGTATTAACACGTTTTTAACGGTTTTTACAGCATTTTAAACTATATTTTGCATTTTTCGCGTGTTACAGAAGAAGTACAAAGCATATATTGCATGCTCAGTCTTCATAAACGATATTTCAATGTTCTGAACGTTAAATATTTGCATTGATGACGTCTTTCTTGCGCTACAATGGGGGGTCTGGGGCGGAGCCCCCCAGACGCTGAGAATTTTTTGAAAATTGTGAAAATTTTGGTCTGAAATCCTTCAAATCTTTTACTTTTCGACAGTTTATTTTATTCCAGTCATTTCCAGAATTTGGAAACGTAATTTCATAGAATAATTTGCCTATACAGTCCCTAATGACACCGTTGCTTAGAATAATGAAGACTACACAATAACTAATGCCCAGACGAAAACAAACAGAGGTAAAAATATAGATATATAGCGGATATTTGCGCCGAAGGCGCAAAATTTTTTGGAAAAACTTAAAAATTAGGCTTAAAATTAATAAAAATTCGCTCCTTCAGGTGAAAATGTGAGTGTGCTTTTTAGTGTGTTTTTTTAAAATTTTGTGTGTTTTTTAAAAAAAAGTGTGCGAAAACACAATAAAAAACACAAAAAAAAACAGTGGGGTATACTAATGACTTTCTTTGTTTTCAAATTGAAAACAATCATATTTCATACTGAAACTGATAAGACAACTATCTTGGTAAATTCTAGTAAGATTACTATCTTACCAACGATTTTGGCATCGGCAGTGTGAATATCTCATACATACATATGAACTAGATCAGATTTTGAATTCAAAATTTTTGCCGCAACAAGGATCCCTCAAGGTTAAAGCTTTTGTGCTGCCCTGAATTATATATACGTATATATGCTGAGTGCTTTTTCTAGGCGAAAAAAAGTGGGGGGGGGAAGCCCCCCACTAGTGGGGGGATCTAAAGTGGTCTATAATCGCTAAACTGCAGTAAAAATAGCCTGTTTTCTACATATACTGCTATTACTATGCTTAAAAGTGCTAAAACATTGAGTTTGAGTGCCAAAATAGGCGCTTTTTGAGCAAAAATTTCCGGCGAAGCCGGAAAATTTTTGAAATTTTTGACCAAAAAACCTTAAAATTTGGCATTTTCTGGGCACCTTATAGTGAGTGGGGGGAAGCCCAAAAAAGTGGGGGTGGGGCCGCGTCGGGGGCGCCTCCCACCCACTCCCCCAGTAAAAAAAGCCCAGCTGAAAAGACCTTTCTCCAAAAATCGAGCACTTTGACCTATCGCTGAAAACTACGTATATATATTATATTAAACAGGCTCACGTTAAGGGTCAAAGCTGCACCAGGGGGGACATGGTTAATTCTAACTGGACCTCCTTCAGGGGCGGTGGCAAACTACAGTATCTTAATTTGTTCTGGCAATTCTGTAAATTTTCCTCTTCAGCTCTCACCTTTTAAAATTTCCTGGGTGCGGGATTGTTCATGGTTTATAGGCATCTTTCAATCATTGATCAGTCACAACATTACACTTTTCCGTGCGTATTATAACTCCCGGAAACAGCTGAGCTAACTTTGTCCGAAAGCAACAAATGGGAATTTTTACCCACGTTTTGTAACTTACATTTACTAGTTTTACTGATTGCAACGATAATAAATACACTACTTTAATTTTGTTCAGCATTCAGCTCGCACGGGGCTTGTGTGAGTTCATTCTGCTGATTTTGTTAACATACCTAATATTCTGCTTCCCCTTAAGGCCGCACAGTGCCGATTTGCTTAATATTTTTCTTCAACGGTGTTGTACGTGTATAATCTTTGTGTTTAGATTGATGTCTATTGTCAGCAGCAATCACCTCCGCTCCACGTGGTTGGGTATTATCAAGCTAACCAGCGTCTCAAGGATATCAAGTGCGTAAATGTTAGTGATGGGCACCGGATATCCGGATAATTTTTATATCCGCTTTGAGAAAAATATCCGGATATCCGTATACACACCAACCAGCAGGGTTTTTTATTTCGTTGCTGACCTTTAGCCTTTAGGCCAAATAGCCTCAACAGCCTAAATTTTTTAGGCCATCTCCCAAAAAATTTAACCATCCAATTTTGCTAGTTTGTAGGCTGTGTACAGTTGTTCGCATTACTGTGACGAAATCAAAACTTTAATCGTTTAATATTAAGTACAAATAGAGAACGTATATAACTAGCTGGCTCAGCCCAGAAAGTTTTGGGAAGTAGAAACTATATAATTACAAATATGCTACTATTTTCACTTAAAGATCAATAAAATTTGTCTGAGTTCACCACGTATCCACCATTTAAAACAATGATGTTTGCAGTAATGCAGTTTATGAAACTAAAAAGCTGGCAAACCAAAGTAAAGTAAAAAATTTTCAATGAAGTTCAAACGCACTAATTTTTGAGGCGTTTTAATACAATTTCTTTGTGTTTATGATAAATTTAAATGCCCGCGGTCGCCCCCCCCCCCGCCCCCCGTATCTACGCTAGTGACTTCATCTATCACTTTGGAAATATATACACTTTGATATATAAAACTTCTAAAGTTGTCACAATTTAAAATGATAATTTGAGCAAATAAATCAAACTTTGGAATTATGCTTTGTAACAATTCAGTTTTTTTTAAATTAGGATTTATTTAATTAAGTTAGTCCAATTTAATTTTAATAGTAATAATTACCAACAACAATAAGACACTGTGTACCTGTTAGTTTTAAAATTAGAAGTAAGCGAATAAAACAAAGAATAAAATATTATTCTGCAACAATTTAACAAATTTATAAATTTATATAAAATTTACATTCCAAATTTATAACAATAATTCCTTAAATTCAACGAAATCATTCACAATTTCCCTGAAAGAGACACGGGATTCTGCTAAATCCCTTAATCGCTCAGGGAAATTGTGGAATATACAAGTTTTAGCATGAGTTTCGCAACCCCCCTGAAAATGTTATAGGGAATCGGTGAAGTCCCTGAAATTTTCAGGGATTTTGCGAAATCCCTGATTTCACAATATCACGTTGACATACACATTTATTGTTGTTTTTATCCAATTCTGCGTGACAGCTAACGATGATTTGTACAAATTTGACTTAGTTTGGAGTCTCAGAATTGAAAACTTTTTGTCAGCAATTCTCAAAAATTCATCCTATTTCGCTTAATTTTGTCCCCGATCGAGTTCGGATCTAATCCAAGTTGGCGGCGGATCCAGGTCTGGTTTCATGTCATAGAATTGAATAGAACGAGCCCTAAAATTTCAGCGAATTATGTCTGTGAATGTATCACACTGATCTACTTAAACCCTTTGCTGAATTTTTGTTTCACATGCATCCAGGAGATTTTTGTGAAAGTTGTTAACCGGTGCCCGGTGGCATACTTGAGCTTGGATACGTACAAAATGTCTTGGCAATTGGAGTTATATACGTATGTATCAATATTCAAATTTGTTCTTTGGCGCACAAACGCTGTATATACATTCGCTTCTTCATCTCCCTCCACTAAGTATGCACTATGCAGCGTGACGTCTGTACCCAGCAGTTAAATAATATTAGGTTCGTAATTTATTGTGCGTAAAGTTCTTGTGTTTTACTTTTCAGTCCAGATCCCATTGCCTTTCGTATAGGCGAGAAGTTGCAGTCACTAGAATCTGAAGCCCTTCTCTTCATGGTAAATCTGTTTGAGTGACCATGATACATTAGTGATAACATTATATACTGGGTTTATTTTAGGCAAAAATAAGTGTGGGGGTTACGCCCCCCCACTAGTGGGAGGGGCACCCCCCCCACTAGTTGGGGGGAGGTCGAAAAATAGGGCGAGGAATAAAATGGGCCAAAAATGCAGTATAAATATAAATAGCTTGTTTTCCACAATATACTGCTATAACTAAGCTAAACTGGACCTTTTCTAGGCGAAAAAAGGGGGAGGGTGGGGAGAGTGGGGGGGAACCCAAAAGTGGGGGGTGAATCTAAAGTTGTCTAAAATCGCTAAAAATGCAGTAAAAATGGCCTGTTTTCTACATACTGCTATAACTATGCTTAAAAGTGCTCAAAAATTGAGTTTGAGTAACAAAATAGGCGATTTTTGAGCAAAAAACTTCCGGCGAAGCCCCCCACTAGAGTAAACCCAGACATACATTTATAACTTTTATTTTGGAATTCCAGTAAGAAATCTATGTTTCAAATTTTGTGGAAATCTAACGTGTTCTTGTACTTTTGTTAGTATTGGTAGTACAATGTCTCCGTCGAAAATGCTAGCCTATTTCAAAATCAGTAGTATATATATCTTTTTCTTTCTTGACAGCAATCGGAGCGTATCCAATATCCATAATAAGTCTTTACTCTACGCCTAGCACCCGTATTCGTAAGGCAGACCACAAAGGGAAGCCCGGAATAAGGAAATAGAAGGAATCCACCCGCTCGGTAGCATAATTTAAGGGCAGCAGGTATCCAACCTTGGCGTGACTGAAGATAAAAGCAGAAAGGGAGGATTCAGTCATGCCCTGCAGGATTGAAAACCGTTTTCCATCGTTAACCAGACGGGTACCAGGTGATAACTGCGGAGATCTCAGTTTGATACGATTCATATCTATCTGGTTTTCCACGGAGGTGGGTCCAGTGGCGTAGATACAAAAAATTTTCAAGGGGGGGCGGTTTGGACCGAAGTCTGGGGGGGGGTAAAATTTTGCGTTATTTTTGCTCAGCAATTGTATGAACACAACGTACAAAATTTTTATAAGGTTCTTAGCTTAAATCTATTGTAGCCGAAAGCGGCATGCTAAAACCCAAAAGGGGGGGTCTGGGAGGCAGAGCCCCCAGAAGTTGATAAAAATTTTCAATTTTGCCATTAAAACGCTATTGAAACATTGAATTCTTTGCATTGTATATTATCAATTCCGAAACCAAATTTTGTAGTTTAATTTGCTATATATTTTCCACTTCTATAGTCTCGTACGAAAACTCAGATTGGCTGCTCCCATTATGAACAGGGTATTCGAAGCAGCACATTTCCAGTGTCCACCATTTAAGGCAATCATGTTTGCAATAATGCAGCTAATAAAACTACAAAGCTAGCAAAGTAAAGTAAAGCAAACTATTAAAGGTTTAATTATATGTAGTATGCGAATAATTAAGTCGCGCCGAGGGCGCGAAAATTTTTGAATGAAGTACAAATGCACTAATTTTTGGGGCATTTTAGTACAATTTCTTTGTGTTTATGATAAATTTAAAAGCCTGCGCTTTGCGCGGGCTTAAAATGTTTCTTCTGGCCAATTTTTTAAGGGGGCAAAACCATTTCTGGGGGGGGGGTCCCCGTATCTACGCTAGTGGGTAGGTCCATTGCCCTCTATCAGAAGCCTCAACTAGTTAGACTCAAGTTGATTGCCTTGATAATAAAGTTCAGTCAGTATATAAGTCTCTTCAGTCACCAGCATTGTGCAATATGTAATATTATAACTCATTTTTCAGTCTGACTCCAGGGGCCAATTTCATAAAAATCTTGCAACTTGAACTTGCACTTGAACTTGCACTTGCACTTGAACTGCAAGTTCAAGTTGTCATTGTTTCATAAACCTTTTACCTCGACTTGCGGAAATTAGCTAAGCAAGTTGCCTGCCAGACTTGACAACTTGTCAACGCAAGTTCAAGTACAAGTTAGCAAGTAGCTGATTTATAAAAAATCAACGAAAAATGTTTAAAATTTCATATAAATATAAAAAGCGAAATAAATTGTTTTAAATTTGCACTGTGCTACGACAATATCCCAAAGAGTCTTGTCTTGAAATTTCTCTAAAAATTTAAGAATTAAATAAGTTATGGAAAATTTTGTTCTATTTGGTCAGTGAAAATTCACTCAACTACTTGCACTGCAAGTGCAAGTTACAAGTGCAGGTACGAAACAGATAGCGTAGGTGTAAGTGTAGGTATGAAACAGATTCTGACCGCCGGTGTTGTCCAGCCACTTGCAACTTGCGGTTTTAGTGCAAATCCGCAAATAGCACTTGCAGTTTTATGAAACAGTTAACCTGTAACTTGCACGTGCAAGTTGCAACTTGCATATGCAATTTGCAAGTTTATACTTTTATGAAATTGGCCTCTGGACTATGCTTGTCTTGAAGCACTTCCTAGGGTCTGTTCGTCTGATCGCTTGAACTTCTTGGCACAGTACGTGCCTGTATGCCTATGTTGTAGCTGGTTTAGGCTTTATTTGACCTGCATCTTCTCTTTGTTGCAGATTGACAATTTGTCACTGAATCTGGATGGGGATCGGCCCTTGTACCGAGTCTATCAGTGCAAAGAGCACAAGTGGCAACCAAAAGAAAAGCAGAAGTATGTTTATGCAGTTGTTTTTGTCTGCAACGTATATTATATTTATTCTTATTTTAGGTTGGTTTTGGCTTTCTTTTTCCTAACTTTGAGTGATCCGATTTGGAGTTATTAGGTAGTGCGCGTCAGCGCACTACCTAGAATAGGGAAAAAAAGGCGTATTGCGGCCTCTTGGAACATAGTTTTCCCTGGTACCGGCGGAGGAGTTGAGGTACAGCCTTCATATTTTACCAGTAGAAACCCCTTCACGAGGGGTACATGCTGTGCAAATTTGAGCAAAATCGATTTTTTGAGATATGACAGATTCAATTTTTCAATGCACGACTTTCTCTCCATTTCCCCCCCCCCCTAGGGGTCGGAGGTCTTAGATTTCCTATACCATATGGGGTTTTTTGAACAACTTTTTCCCCATTTTTGGGGAAATGAGTATGGAGTAGGTATGGCCCCCCATAGGTCTGTGTACATAGCAGGATTTCGATTTTTTCGGAGATAGTTTTTTTCAAAAATGGTCAATCCTTCTGTTCAAGTAAACTTGAACTGGGGCAGGCCGATGGGTCTGAGGTTCGCCGAGGAGCATGGCCCCACGGCCCTAATTGCCATGGGGTATATGAATTTTGGATCTGGCCCCTGTAGTTTTCTGGCCAGGGGTCACTAGTTAACGTGTAAAAGGGGGGGTCTGGGCCTACGGAGTAGGCAGCCCTATACATAAGAGCTGCTGGGCTGAGGTTTCGTATTCGAATAGGAACCCCTATATGGTGAATCTAAATGGCCCATTAATTTCGCTGTAGGACCTATCCATGTGGCTGGGGGGCACCCTGATGGTGGTGGGCCCTACCGTGTCGCAACTCAAACTTTAACCTCTTCTACAGAAATATCTACAGTGAGCAGCTCTCTCTTATTTGGGATTTGGGGTGGGGTGCGGGGGCACTACAGCATAGACTATAGTAGATTTCGCCCGGACCCCTGTGGCGCCCTGGCCAGGGGTCCGGACCGTGGACCATGCCCAAAATGGCCAAAAATCGATTTTTCTAAAAGTGGCCAAGTTTGGTATCAAATGAAAGCCCTTGGTGAGGCGAACATTTTTTGTCATTGGAGGACCCCTCCAAAGTGGCCCCAGTTGCCTGTGGCGCCCTGACCAGGGTCCGGACCGGTCCAAAATGGCCAAAAATCGATTTTTCCAAAAGTGGCCATGTTTGGTATCAAATGAAACCCCTTGGTGAGGCGAACATTTTTTGTCATTGGAAGACCCCTCCAAAGTGGTCCCAGCGGCCTGTGGCGCCCTGGCCAGGGTCCGGACCGGTCCAAAATGGTCAAAAATTGATTTTTCCAAAAGTGGCCATGTTTGGTATCAAATGAAAGCCCTTGGTGAGGCGAACATTTTTTGTCATCGGAGGACCCCTCCAAAGTGGCCCCAGCGGTCTGTGGCGCCCTGACCAGGGTCCGGACTGGTCAAAAATCGATTTTTTAAAAATTTCCGACTTTGGTATCAAATGAAAGCCCTTGGTGAGGGGAACATTTTTTCTCATTGGAGGACCCCTCCAAAGTGGTCCCAGCGGCCTGTGGCGCCCTGGCCAGGGTCCGGACTGGTCAAAAATCGATTTTTTAAAAAATTTCCAAGTTTGGTATTAAATGAAAGCCCTTGGTCAGGCGAACATTTTTTCTCATTGGAGGACCCCTCCAAAGTGTTCCCAGCGGCCTGTGGCGCCCTGACCAGGGTCCGGACTGGTCAAAAATCGATTTTTTAAAAAATTTCCAAGTTTGGTATCAAATGAAAGCCCTTGGTCAGGCGAACATTTTTGTCATTGGAGGACCCCTCCAAAGTGGACCCTGCGGCCTGTGGCGCCCTGACCAGGGTCCGAACCGGTCCAAAATGGCCAAAAATCGATTTTTCCAAAAGTGGCCAAGTTTGGTATCAAATGAAAGCCCGTGGCGAGGCGAACATTTTTTGTCATTGGAGGACCCCCTCCAAAGTGGTCCCAGCGGCCTATGGCGCCCTGACCAGGGTCCGAACCGGTCCAAAATGGTCAAAAATCGATTTTTCTAAAAGTGGCCAAGTTTGGTATCACATGAAAGCCCTTGGTCAGGCGAACATTTTTTGTCATTGGAGGACCACTCTAAAGTGTCCCTCGCGAGCTGTGGGGCCTGACCAGGGTCCGGACTGGTCAAAAATCGAGTTTTTTAAAAAATTTCCAAGTTTGTTATCAAATGAAAGCTCGTGGCAAGGCGAACATTTTTTGTCATTGGAGGACCCCTCCAAAGTGGACCCAGGTACGTGTGGCGCCCTGACGAGGGTCCGGACCGGTCCAAAATGGTTAAAAATAGATTTTTCCAAAAGTGGCCAAGTTTGGTATCAAATGAAAGCCCGTGGCGAGGCGAACATGTTTTGTCATTGGAGGACCTCTCAAAAGTGTCCTTAGCCAGCTGTGGCGCCCTGACCAGGGTCCGGACTGGTCAAAAATCGATGTTTTATGATGCAGAAACAATTGCGTTTTTTCAAATTTTCCGTACCCCACGCACCGCGACGACCCCCCCCCGGGTGGGAATTCGGCACCCGTCATCCTGTTTTCTGATAGCCCCTCTGCGAACGTTTTCTGATGCAGAAACAATTGCGTGTTCTCAAAATTTTCCGTACTCCAAGCAGCGCGACGACCTCCCACCCGTGGGGAGTTCGGCCCCCCCGTGATCCTGTTTTAGTATAACCCCTCTGTGGACGTTTTGTGATGAAGGAACAATTGCGTTTTTTCAAAGTTTCCGTACCCCACGCACCGCGACGACCCCCCCCTCCGGGTGGGAGTTCGGCCCCCCCCCATCACCCTCCTTTCCGACAACCCCTCTGTAAACGTTTTCTGATGCTGAAACAATTGCGCTTTTCAAATTTTCCGTACCTCACGCGCCGCGACGACCCCCCCCAGGCGGGAGATCGGCCCCCCGTCATCCTCTTCTCCGATTGCGCTTTTACAAATTTTCCGTACCCCACGCACCAGGTCAAACCCCCCCCCCCCCCCCAGGTGGGAGTTCGGCCCCCGTCATCCTGTTTTCCGATAGCCCCTCTGTGAACGTTTTCTGATGCAGGAACAATTGCGTTTTTCAATTTTTCCGAGCCCCACGCAGCGCGACGACCCACCCACCGCCGGTGGGTGTTCGGCCCCCCGCCATCCTGTTTTCCGATAAACCCTCTGTGAACGTTTTCTGATGCAGAAACAATTGCGTTTTTCTAATTGCCCGTTCCCCACGCAGCGCGACCCCCCCCCCCCCCCGTGGGAGTTCGGCCCCCCGTCTTCCTCTTTTCCGATAGCCCCTCTGTAAACGTTTTCTGATTTAGAAACAATTGCGTTTTTTCAAATTTTCCGAACTCCACGCACCGCGACGACCCCCCCTTGTGGGAGTTCGGCCCCCCTTCATCCTCTTCCGATAGCCCCTCTGTGAACGTTTTCTGATGCAGGAACAATTGCGTTTTTCAATTTTTCCGAACCCCACGCAGCGCGACGACCCACCCACCGCCGGTGGGTGTTCGGCCCCCCGCCATCCTGTTTTCCGATAAACCCTCTGTGAACGTTTTCTGATGCAGAAACAATTGCGTTTTTCTAATTGCCCGTTCCCCACGCAGCGCGACGACCCCCCCCGTGGGAGTTCGGCCCCCCGTCTTCCTCTTTTCCGATAGCCCCTCTGTAAACGTTTTCTGATTTAGAAACAATTGCGTTTTTTCAAATTTTCCGAACTCCACGCACCGCGACGACCCCCCCCCCCCCCTGGCGGGAGTTCGGCCCCCCATCCTGTTTAGCGATTACCCCTCTGCGAACGTTTTCTGATGCAGAATCAATTGTTTTTTCAAATTTTCCGTACCCAACGCCCCGCGACGCCCCGCCCCCCCCCCCCCCCGGTGGGAGTTCGGCCCCCCGCCATCCTCTTTTCGGATAACCCCTCCGGAAACGTTTTCTCGAGCAGAAACAATTTTGTTTTTCAAATTTTCCGTACCCCACGCGCCGCGACGACCACACCGGTGGGAGTTCGGCCCCCCTTCATCCTCTTCCGATAGCCCCTCTGTAAACGTTTTCTGACTTAGAAACAATTGCGTTTTTTCAAATTTTCCGAACTCCCCGCCCCACGACTACCCCCCCCCCCCTTGTGGGAGTTCGGCTCCCCGTCTTCCTGTTTTCCAGAAAACCTTTACTAAACGTTTTTTGATGCTGGAACAATTGCGTTTTTTCTAATTGCCCGTACCCCACGCGCCGCGACGACCCCCCCCCCCGGCGGGAGTTCGGCCCCCCGCCGTCCTGTTTTAGCGATTACCCCTCTGCGAACGTTTTCTGATGCAGAATCAATTGTTTT
>JASAND010025237.1:0-19468 GCA_030248195.1 Trissonchulus latispiculum
TGTTGTCAAGTGCAAAAATTTGAAGTTTCGAATTCGAACCAAAAGTATGGTGATACTTGTAGTACTACTCGAGTACTTTACGATGGTAACATTTTTACGATGGTAACACAAAATGAATTCTGATAATTATTTCAAAAAAATTTCGCCTGCGGCGCTAATTTTCCACGAAAATACCTCAAAACTACCAGCTTGCACTTGAAACCGGCCTCCGTAGGTTCCGTTTCAGCACTAATTTCTGAAAAATTTTGGCTTGCCCCCCTCCGAAATTTTTTTCTGGCTACGCTAGTGATATACGTCGTAACCCCATAAAACCATATATTTTCGGAATCCTTGCAGCGAGGCGAACATTTTTATGAAATTTAAAAATATCGGTTTTTCGGGGAATTTTTTCGTACCGTTCAAGGTATTCAGCTCGTTCTTTCAGAAAAATTTTCCCATCCGAAGACGCATCGATTGACACAAGAACGAAAAAAATCGGTTGAATACCTTGAAAGGTCCGAAATTCCCCGAAAAACCGATATTTCTAACTTTTTAAATTTTATAATATATATTTTAAATTTTATAAAAATGTTCGTATCGCTGTAGGATTCCGAAAATATATGGTTTTATGGGGTTACACGTATATTTAGTTCACCTGAGGCCTTACAGATTTTGTGCACACATTTTTGTGTCAGACTTTAGTTTCCATTACCAATATTACATACGTGGTAAACAAAACGGGAGAAAATTAAAATTTTTAGGAAGTTACACACTTTTTTCTGAAAAATAGCAAAAATTTTTGGCGAGGTGTGTAACATTACCCATAAGCCGTCGGCGAAAAAAACACTGGATAGGATGCTTAAAATGCAAAAATTAAGCAAATTTCAAAAATTTCCAAAATTTGCCCGTGTTTACGTGTTAAACATACAAAATTTTTAAAACCCAATTTTTCCTGAAATTTTTCAAAAATGTTGGTATACATTTTTGATGTAGATCTTCTAAAAACAACCCGCTCTTTCGAATGGCACCGTCAAAATTGTTCTGGCATGCTTCCGGCAAAAATCCGGGTGGGTTTTTTCCCGCCGATGGGTTTTTCCCGCATTGGGTTTTTTCCGACACGAAAAACTTTAACTTCTCCATAACGACAGGGCCTAAAGAGACAAACTATATATATATATATAAGTAGGAAAAATGCTCCTTGCAGTCGCATGAAAAAGTTAATATGAGCTATGATGGTCAACATTTAAATGTGTCAAGGACAAGATTTAAAATGTTTAATATGAGCCAACATCTAAATAAGTAGAGGACAAGATGTAAACGGCTAATATGAGCCGCTACGTTTCTCTTGGGCTCATATTGACGCTCATAGCTTTTGCTTACTTTTAATCCAACACTGAAATGACTTGGATGAATAACGACGCATAAACATTAATTTTGCAAAGCTGTACGTAAACGTTTTCTTCTCCACCGCTACATCCAAGTACACATTTAAGGCCACCATATATATAAGTCAACAAAACGAAACCGAAGTCCAATCTAATGAAGAAACGAAAATGTGGAAATTACACATGTGGTGAAATCTTGAGAAAAATCACATTTGAAGTTATCATCGCAATTATCACATTAATTCAATATATTCCCAAGCCAATCAAATCGTTTATAAACACTGATGCTTATATGCCAACCGCAAACCGTATATATGTTTGCCATTTTAGTCGCGTCAATATGAGCCCAAGAGAAACGTAGCGGCTCATATTAGCCGTTTACATCTTGTCCTCTACTTATTTAGATGTTGGCTCATATTAAACATTTTAAATCTTGTCCTTGACACATTTAAATGTTGACCATCATAGCTCATATTAACTTTTTCATGCGACTGCAAGGAGCATTTTTCCTACTTGTCCTCCGTCTAGTTTTTGGGAACGCTGCCATAACTGTGGCAGCAGCAATCACAAATTCCACCAGTGAATTCCCCATGCCCAATAAGCTTTGCATGCAAAATTTCAGACTTTCAGCTATCTCCAGTAGCTTGAACCATGAACCAGTTGAACCAGATCTGGCCAGCCATGGGTCGGATCACCAAAGTAACACCACCAGTGAATTCCCCATGCCCAATAACCTTTGTATGCAAAATTTCAGCCTTCTAGCTATCTCCAGTAGCTTGAACCAGGAACTGGTTCAACTTTGAACCAGTTGAACCAGATCTGGCCAGCCATGGGTCGGATCACCAAAGTAACACCACCAGTGAATTCCCCATGCCCAATAACCTTTGTATGCAAAATTTCAGCCTTCTAGCTATCTCCAGTAGCTTGAACCAGGAACTGGTTCAACTTTGAACCAGTTGAACCAGATCTGGCCAGCCATGGGTCGGATCACCAAAGTGACACCACCAGTGAATTCCCCATGCCCAATAACCTTTGTATGCAAAATTCAAGCCTTCTAGCTATCTCCAGTAGCTTGAACCAGGAACTGGTTCAACTTTGAACCAGTTGAACCAGATCTGGCCAGCCATGGGTCGGATCACCAAACTAACACCACCAGTGAATTCCCCATGCCCAATAACCTTTGTATGCAAAATTTCAGCCTTCTAGCTATCTCCAGTAGCTTGAACCAGGAACTGGTTCAACTTTGAACCAGTTGAACCAGATGAACCAGGCGAGATACGGTTTCGGCACTATGCCCACCGTGTTCAGCGACCCCGATTTACTACATGTGGGTACCACCCCAAGGCCGAAAAACGCTGTTTTTGCCCGTTTTTAGACTATTTTAAAATTTTCGGACTTAGAAATTTTTCAGCTTGAAGGTGTCCAAAAACGCTATTTTTTCTATTTTTGACCATCTATAAAAATCTAACCATATCGAAATTCGTAAAAAAAACCTAAACTTGCTAAGTACCATTGCCTAGATATTCAAAAAATAGTATAGAAAAATTTTTCCTATGGGCCGTTCGAAAAATCGAGTTAACACAAAATTGACAAAAATCATGCTGAATACAGAGAAAAAAACCACACTTTCAAACCCGTAAGAGAAAGTCGATTTTTTCAAAGTTCATTTTTCCGGGCAAGTTTGGTATCATTCGAAAGCTCTTGGCCTGGAGATTTCAAAAATGTAAATATTAGCTCTTAATTCCTTCCCGTTAATTAGTTATGCCTAATTAGCACTTTTCAAAATCCGCAAAGTGCCTCTATAGCTCATATTATGGGGGGCTCTCCGAGCTCCCCCATGATACCTCATTCGAAAGCTTGGGGCAAACCCTAATTAAATATATTATCAAAGTCGTGCTAGCCCAAACCAGTCGAAAGTTCTGGTCCAAGAAAGAAAAAGTGGGTTTTTTCCCGCTTGACTATAATAGGCAAATTTAAGAAATTATTAAAATTTACTTAATTCTGCAGTTTTAGCATCTTATCACATAGAGAACGTGTTTTTATTGCATATAAAGCCAAACCCGACCTATTGTAGTGATAAATTGGCGATTTTTGACGAAATTGAAAAATTTTGCTTGAAATGGTACCATGTCAGATTTTGGCCACCTGAACCACATAGAAGGTTGAAGCTAGGTAAAATCAAGAGTACATAATACATAAGAGTGTGACAGCAGGCAAGCTCTCTGTTATCAGCTGTAGGTACATGCTATGTTCGCTAACGGCTGACCCCCCCCCACAAACGTGTATGTGCTCTTCAAAGAAATTCGCACGCTATCTTTGCGTGTTAAAGCTCGCAACACATTGAACCAACTGAGTAGTTGTGTTTTCGAGCTTCAGCATGCAAGCGTAGCGGCCAAATTTCTTTGAAGAGCACATACACATTTGTGGGGGGGGTCAGCCGTTAGCGTGCAGAGCATGTACCTGCAGCTGATAACAGAGAGCTTGCCTGCTGTCACACTCTTATATATTATGTACTCTTGGTAAAATCTATACTGAATTGCTTAGGAGACTCTATCGAGCTATGAAATGCATGAATTTTTCCTTTGTTCAGAAAAAAAATTTCATTTTGAAATTTGGGTTTTTCCCGCACATGGGTTATTTGCCGCCGTCTAGGTCACCCCCAGGTCGCACCATAGGCACTACAGCCAATTTGCATACACCTTCGTGATGTTCGAGACATCCTCTGTGAAACTGTAATCCGTTTTGGGCTAGGTCTTTTCAGCAGTTCAGTTGACCCTGTCTGACCCCATCTTGGGACCAAAAATTCCAAAATCAAAGTCCTAAAAAATTTGCTGAGAGGCAGCATGAGCTACGATAATACACCCTCTATTGTAGTTTTGGACGCCCTTTAAGATAGACTATTAAAATCTGATATAGCTCATAATAATGGTAAAAGGTAAAGGTTTACCCCAGGAGATATGTAACAGTGCGATTACCGTGAGTAACTGGGTTTACTTTAGGCAAAAATAAGTGGGGGGGGGGTCGAAAAGTGGGGGGGAATAAAATGAGCCAAAATGCTAAAAATGCTGTATAAATAGCCTGTTTTCCACATACACTGCTATATCTATGCTTAAAAGTGCTCAAAAATCAAGTTTTAGCACCAAAAAAGGCGATTTTTCATCAAAAATTGCAAGCGAACCCGGAAAATTTTTGAAAATTTTGACCAAAAATCCTTAAAATTTGGCATTTTCTGGGCACCCTATAGTGAGTGGGGGGGGGCCAAAAAAGTGGGGGGGGGGGAACGAGTGGGGGGAGGTGCTCCAGTGGGGGGAACCCAAAAAGTGGGGGGGGACCCAAAAAGTGGGGGGGACCCAAAAAGCGGGGGGGCCCCCCCCGCCCCCCCCCCAGTAAAATAAACCCAGTGTAAGTCAGTGGCACTGCGTAGTGGTTTAAAACAGCAGGACATTTTAAGCTTTTTCTTTCCAAAAATCTGGTAAAAACGTTAGAAATAAACGCATACGTGCGCGCGAAAGTTTGTTGACATGCCTGGCTTTTTCCTACAGGGCCCCCCCCCCCAGAAATTCGTCCCCCCCCCCAGATTTGGGTCGCCCCCCCAGGATTCGGGCCTTCCCCCCCAGAACTCTAAACCGCCCGGAAAAATAGGGTTTTGAAGGTAAATTTTGAAAACTTTTTCCGGCTTCGCCGGATTTTTACCCATTTTTAAGCATTTTTAGCTATTTTAAGCTTAAATTTAAGTTAAAAATTGTTAATTTTTTAGCTTAGCAGCAAAAAATAGCTATTCTAGCTATTTTTAGGCATTTTTTGAAAAATTTATCTCCCCCCCAGAAATCCGAGCCCTCCCCCAGACCTGGGGGGGACCCCCCCCAGAAATATTTGCCTTGGAAAAAGCCAGCATGCCTGTATATTTTCTGTTTTTCCTGCATGCTTTTCCTTACCTTCAAATCGCGACGACGCGGCTGCCCTCAAGATCAATCCCCAGTAGTTTTTAGCATTTATGCAATAAACGTTCTTAAACATCCTGGTACTTACGTAATTATATAAAAGCTCTCATTCCATTCTACATATAGCTGAGCTGAGATAATCCGAAGAGAAAGTTTTCAAAGAAAATATATATTCCGCGAAAATTGAAGGATGTAGCTGACAATTCAAACATCGCCGAAGCTTAACATCAAAATGACAATATAGAGCGGTGGTTCGGTGGCGGCAGCCCCCAACACCTGAGAATTTTTTGAAAAATCACTGTTAAAACGTTATAGACTGCATTCTTGTTAAATTTGAGTGATACTTCCACATTTTGGCTTGGTCATTCTTTCGTCATTTTTATTTTGGCGTCGTCAAAACTATTGTTCATTTCTGCAAACGACGCTATTTTTGACCATAAAACCTAGTCCCCCCCACTAGTGGAGGGGGACCCAAAAGTGGGGAGGAATCTAAAGTGGTCTAAAATCGCTAAAAATGCAGTGCAAATAGCCTGTTTTCTACATATACTGCTATAACCATTCTTAAATGTGCTCAAAAATTGAGTTTGAGAACCAAAATAGACGAATTTTGAGCAAAAAATTCCGGCAAAGCAGAAAACTTTTTGAAAATTTTGACCAAAAATCCTTAAAATTTGGCATTCTCTGGGCACCTTATATATAGTGGGTGGGGGGATGCCCAAAAAGTCTGGCTTTTTCCTACATCTGGCTTTGCCGGATTTTTACACATTTTTAGCTATTTTAAGCTTGAGGTTAAAAATAGTTAACATTTTAGCTCAGCAGCAAAAAATAGCTATTTTTTAAGCATTTTTGAAAAATTTTTCTTCCCCCCCTCGAAATCCGTGCCCCCCAGACTCCATACCCCCCAGAAATTTTTGCCTAGTAAAAAGCCAGAAAGTGGGGGTGGGGCCGAGTGGGGGGGCGCCCCTAGTAAAAAAAAGCCCTGTTATTTGCCGCTATATTTTACTCGTTGATAATATGTGCAATAGAACGAAGACATGTGATCACTGTTTTCCCCGTATCTTTGCAACTCCTTGATAGCTGCACCCACTAGCGTAGCCAGAAAAAACTTCGGGGGTGGGTGAAGAATTTTTTCGTTGGGGTCTCGGGGGCGAGGCCCCCCAGAAGCAGCAAAATTTTTTATTTTGTGACTTTCGTGGAATTTTTACAGAGCATTCTTTGAAATTATTACAATAATATTTAAGACGCATTTAATATTTAGTGCGTGTTCATGCACCCAAGTGATGCAGAAGGTGGTCAAAGTACGTACACCAAATAGGGTAATTGGTACTCATTTTTTAGTGCGAAACACGTATTTATAACGTTATAATACACTGAGCTTGCGCCAAACGGCGCAAAAATTTTTCTAAAAATGGGCCATGGCAGGAAAAAATTCCTGGGGGGGGGCAAAACAATTTCGGGGGGGGGGGGATTCCCCCCCCCATTCTGGCATTTTTTTAGGGTTTTGAAAGTGGGGGGGGGGGGGCTATTGCCCCCCTAGGGAGGGGGGGGGGGAGGTGGGGGGGGGGGGGCTTCCGAAAAGGGGGGGGGGCGGCGAACCAAAGGTGTAAAATACCAAAATTTTTAGCGAAAAATTAGCATTTTTAAGGTAAAAACGCAAAAAAATCGCTGTTTTTAAGTTCAAAATGAGCTTATAAGTCCATAAATTAGCTAAAAATTGAGAAAATTTTTGAAAATTTGACCTCTAAAACCTAGATTTTTGACACTTTTGGGCGACCCCCAAAAAAGTGGGGGGGGGGGCTTGCCGAAAAGTGGGGGGGGATGAAAGGGGGGCTCCGAAAAGTGGAGGGGGAACCGAAAAGTGGGGGGGGGGCCCCACCCCCCCCCACTAAAAAAATACCAGCCATTCCCCCCTGGCTACGCGCCTTTCTGCAACAAACTTTGAAAAAGTGTAATGTCTGTCAAACGTGTAATGGCTCTTCCACCACAGTTCTTGTCAGTGTCAATACATCCGTCTGAATGTGTTTAATGCTGTGTATTGATGGTTAAACAGTTAAATATTGGTTACACATTAAAATAATGTTTAAAATACTTAGTAAATTGTTTAAAAATAAATTTTATTTTTGACGCAGTGACCCTTGTTCCTGACGCAATAAATTTTTTCCTGACGCAGCATTGGCGCAAATCGTGAAACCAAAAAAAACCCTGATCCGTCAATACATGTCAATACAGTAGATCTCTATTTCGGCAGTTTGGGAAAATTCCATCCATATATTAATTTATTTATTTAGCTTAGTTTAACATTTTAATATTCTGCTCAATTACAAAATTACAATAACAACAACAACAAGTTTATTTTGGTCTCAACGCACAATTTACGCATGTATTATTACACAAATAGGACCAAAACAGGATTCGAGCATGCGCTTGGTCCCCTACACTAATCTATATGTATACAAGTAAGATTTATATATGTATACGTATATATACATTCTTCAGCTTTCCAAGCAAGCGCGACGATTTTGAAATATTAAAGCTTATTCCAAATAACAATGCCGGTCTGGTAGAAAGGTGTTCAAGGGGTTTTTTCAGCACTGTCAGCGCAGAATCTTGAATTAAGTCGATGGCGATGCGAAAAGCAGTTGACATTATGTACGTGTATTATTAAGATGTGTATTATAAGATGTATATTATAATAAGGAACACAACTACAAATACTTGCAGGGTCATGCTGACAAATCGTAAAATTTTCTGAACTGCCGATAGCAACTGTGTGGGCAGTTTTCGCGAATATTGGTTGTTCAGCGAAGCTGGTCCATATTAGTGCAATTTTACCTAGTCCTCCTGGCATTTACAACCTGCCACTCCCATACTAAAATTTTAAAACCTAGTCCTCTGTCCATTTACAACCCAGTGTCACCAATATTGCATATTTCATGCTCCATCGGAGCAATTTTATTCTTGTGTGTATGCATATATATATACATGGTATATATGAACCAATTTCGACCAGGTAGTGGTTCGACCTTCATGGATTTTGCTCATTTTCACATATTTTAGAGGCTACGACAGTATAATAATAACGGCGCAATCCGCATCTCAACATTCCTTTCGTAGCGTTCTGAGTAATGGCACTACTTATGTCTCAGTCACCCTCAGTAACTAGGAGTGAAATTTGTGGTTTTTAGCCCTAAACTCCTACATAAAAAACGAAGGTCCAAATTTGATTGCATATATAGTTATTGAGTACTAAAGATCCTATAATAATGCTAAAAAGGCTAGCATCTGAATCCGGGGGGAAAGTAGTTCAATCGGCCCTTCAATGTTACAAAATCGTCAATATTGAGCCAAAACAGCGATTAAGCCAATTTCGGACTACCATAGCCGACTGATGCGAAAGGATATTGACCTAATCTTTTCAACACATAAAGTAGGTACCATAGACATTGTTTTCGCTTAGTTTCAGCCAAATTTGAAAACTTGTATTTTTTCGACTTTTCTGGGGCATTATGGCGGTTCAAACATTGAAAAACTTAAATTCCTCAGATTTGGCTGAAACTAATCCAAAACAATGTCTATGGTTATGGTACCAACTAGGTCAATATCCTTTCGCACTAATCGGCTATGGTAGTCCGAAATTGACTTAATCGCTCTTTTGGCTCAAAATTGACGATTTTGTAACTTTGAAGGGCCGATTGAACTACTTTCCCCAACCCGGATTCAGATGCTAGCCTTTTTACCATTATTATAGGATCTATAGTCCTCAATAACTATACAATCAAATTTGGACCTTCGTTTTTGTACAGGAGTTTAGGGCTAAAAACCACAAATTTCACTCCTAATTACGTACTGAGAGTGACTGAGACATAAGTAGTGCCATTAAGGGGGGTCCACCATGAAAAATTTTATGGTCACGGATTTTGCTCATTTTCACACAAAATTTTGTCACATATGTCCTGCATATCGAGTTTCAATTTCGAGTAGTTTCGTTCAGTACTTAAGGAGTAACCTGCTATTAATTGCGTGCAATTTGAAAACAAGTGAAAACGGCGGTGCCGCAGCAAATAAAGGCACTTTACACCTGAACTTCCTTGAGAATGGAGTTTCATTCGGTTGTATGTTTGTTATCTGATGCAAACAAAGAAGTTAGGGTAGCTTTTAATCGGAAAACTTTTCTTTATTAGTTTATTTAGTGATTTTAGGGAGTAGCACCGGCGCTGGAAAGCCTTGCAAACGAAAATCATTTAACGGCCGATAACTTGAATCTGGTGCATTTTCGGGCAATAGTCCAAGAAGAAAAAATGTTCAGGCAGGACAATGAGAGCTTTCGATTGATATAAAATTTAACATATTTCGAAAAATTTGAAAAATCACTATTTCTGAGATTATGGTTGTCAGACCCCCATATTTAACCCCAGCGACCAACTGGGTGCACTATCCTGCACTATTTGTGCCCAAACTTGACCTAAAGTCAGCAATAATGCTGCGCAAATAGATAGTCTAACATTTTATAGGTCTGTGTTGCCATAGCTCTATGTTATTTGCCAAAAACGGGAATTTTTAAAATTTTGCTAAAGATTGAGATTTCTGCGCCAGAGAAATCTAGAAACCGGACAGAGTTAACCAGGATCAATTGGTATCGTTCGAATTGTCTTGTCATAAGCTGTGATTTGTAGGAAGTAGAATGTTTAATTAGGCCTTACAGCTTTCAGAATACATGTATTTCATCAAAGTTGCGGACCCCCAATTCCAATGTTGCAATACAGTCAAATTTGGCTGTTCGCAAACTTAAAAAATTAATTAAAAATTTTTGAAGCCCTAAATTAAAATTCTGCTTCCTACAAACCACCCTTCTAGATCGTATTTATGATATAAGATGGACGTTGAAGTGATCCGTTTTGTCGTTGGCGAGATTTCTCTGGCGCACGGAAAAAATCACCACTTTTTCCGTTTCCTATGTTTAACACATACTGACATCAACTTTAAGGTGAAATTACTCGCTAACCGTAAGAGATCCGACCTTCATTTCAAAAACTCGTTAAAATATACCAATCGGACAACAAAATATGTGAAAATGAGCAAAATCGAAAATGGTCAAAAAATCGGCCAAAAATGGACCCCCCCCCCCCTTAATAGGCGTAAGGGGGGGGGGGGGGGGTTCCAACCCCTGGCTTTTTCCTACAGGGGGGGGGGGTGGGCCCCCCCCAGACTTGGGTCGCCCCCCCCAGGATTCGGGCCTTCCCCCCCCAGAACTCTAAAATGCCCGGAAAAATAGGGTTTTGAGGGTAAATTTTGAAAAATTTTTTCCGGCTTCGCCGGATTTTTACTCATTTTTAAGCATTTGTTAGCTATTGTAAGCTTAAATTTAAGTTAAAAATAGTTAATTTTTTATCTTAGCAGCAAAAAATAGCTATTTTTAGGCATTTTTTGAAAAATTTTTCTTCCCCCCCCCCCAAGACCTGGGGGGGACCCCCCCCCAAGACCTGGGGGGGACCCCCCCCCAAGACCTGGGGGGGGACCCCCCCCAGACTTCCCCCCCCCCCCAGAAATTTTTGCCTAGGAAAAAGCCAGAACCCTCCCCCAAAACTTTTGGGGGGGGGGCGTCCCCCCCAACGGGGGGGGGGGGGGGGGGGTCGCGCCAAAGGCGCGCAAAATGGCCAAAATTTGTGTATTTTTTGGGTAAATTTTGCAAAAAATTTAAAAAAGTCCAAATTTTTGTTTTAAAGTGTTTAATATTGCGAGAAATGCACGTTTTTAATTGTACTATGTACTACTATAGTGACCTTATTTTGGACTTGGAAACATGTTGGCAATCAAATTTTCGAGTTTAGAACTACTGTCTAATGATAAAATTACTTCATGGTTGAATGTTGTTTGGCATTAGAAACTGCTGAAAATGCGATTTTTGGCATAAAAATAGAAAATTTTGGGGGGAGCAGACGCGTAGCCAGGGGGGGGGGGGATGGGGGAATTTACCCCCCCCCCCCCCCCGAAATTGTGTTGCCCCCCAAGGGACTTTATTCCTGCCGTGTGTAAAATGCCCATTTTTCAAAAAATTTTGGCGCCTTCGGCGCGTAATAAGTGTATTCTACCATAATAATATGTGTTTTGCACAAAAAAATGAGCACCAATTACCCTATTTCGTGTAGTTTGACTAGCTTCTGCATCATTTGGGAGCATGAACACGCACTGCGTCTTAAATATTATTGTAATTTCAAAGGATGCTCTGTAAAAATTCCACGAAGGTCACGAAATACAAAAATTCCACGAAGGTCACGAAATAGAAAAATTTCTCAGCTTCTGGGGGGCTCCGCCCCCAGACCCCCCCAAAAAATTTTGCATTCCCCCCCCCGAAATTTTTTCTGGCTACGCTAGTGTGACGTATACATTTATCGAAAACATTTAAACAGACTTATTTTGTCTAAGCTTATTGGATTTTAAATATTATGTTATTGGATTGTTTTGGTTCTACAGGATCTTTATAATTAAGATCCTGCAGAATCACAATTTATGTTGCTTCTAACTTCAGCTCAGCTGAATTAGAAATTATCTATTTTATTGCATTTAAACCGCTTTGAAGGTTCTGTAAGTAATTGTTCAGTTCTGAAGTAAATCCCAGAACAGTAAGCCTGACACTAGTGTGGGGGAGGGTTGGGGGGTCGCCAGAGGGGGCCCCCCAGCAAATATTGGGGGGGAGCCTCCCCCACCCCAAATCTCTGTTACACCTATGGTGCCATTGAAACCATAGGTGGCAAGCAAGTAGGATTTGTTTGCTGTGAATTTGTTGGCATTTGTGCCATAATTATGCTTTTTAAAACATGGATGTGCTGCATGCAGCAGAACGTGCACAATGGGAGTTAGAGTGGTGCTGGGTAGGAGGGACGAAAGACTGGCTGGAACCCCCAACTTTGGAGTCTTGCTCTGAACGCTACGAAAGGAATTTTGAGATGCGGCATGCACCATTATTATTCTACTGTCATAGCCTCCAAAATATGTGAAAATGAGCAAAATTCATGAAGGTCGAAAAATAGACTTACCACATGGGGTCCTGTTTGGTCGAACCGTACAGAAAGCGGCTCATATATATATATATATATATATATATATATATATATATATATATACAATATACGTATACGTATATATATGTATATATATGATGCCAGCATCATGCGATTACGTTATATAACAAACGGCAAAGAAACTGTTCACTTACACTGACTTTGTGGGAAAACAAAACTAATTAACTTATTCTTCCGTTTAATTGTGGAGCAGCTGAGACTAAATCTGGAAAATTTAGAAATCAACATCACATAACACTTGTTGCATCTAATATATATACAAAAAATAAAATGCTCCTAAAGAGCAAAGAAAGAAATATGAGACAACTTGGAACATATGGAACATTTTACCCACAGTTTCTTTGGGGTGGTATATATGAAACGCACAGGGGCGTAGGCAGGGGGGGGGGGCCAGGGGGGGGGGGAATTCCCCCCCGAAACTCATTTGCCCCCCGGGAAATTTTCCGTGTCGTGGAAAATTTTACAAAATTTTCGCGCCGTAGGCGCGAATTTTATTAATCGACTCAGAAAAATCTAATTTGCACATCAAATTACACGGTTAAATTTTCCAAAATTTTAGCAAAATGTGCTCTAAAAATAGGTTTCAATTATGCCATATTCTAAAAAGGTCTGTCTTTAACTGGGGGCTGCCGCCCCCAGACCCCCGCCTATTTTATCTAAAGATCTAACCTTTTGCACTTATAATCTAACAAGTTTGTAGAAATTGTTGTCTTAAAATGAGAAAACAGAAAGCCATAGTTTCAGTAGGAGAATTTTACAGGAATTTGAAATAGCACTATCCTTATTTATATATGCGATTTGAATGTTTATATAATCCTTTTAAATGTTTCCATTATGACTTTTATTACAATTTTTCAAAAAATTCTCCAGCTTCTGTGGGGCTCCGCCCCCCAGACCCCCCCTTTAGCTGCTGTATTTATGTACATGTATGCATTGTACCTCCGAAAATTTAGAAAGCTCAGTTGTCATAACCTTAGTTTATGTTATCCGAAAATAGCCGGAAACAAGCGAATAAAGATTTTGAAAAACCTGGGTATATATATGTTAAAAAAATTTTGGATGTGCCCCCCCCGAAATTTTTTTCTGGCTACGCCACTGGAAACGCACCTCACGTGTTAACCAAATGTACTGCTCCCCAGAATTTTTGACATATACATATACCCTCCCCAACTTCCGGATACCCCCAGAGGCATCCAGAGGAAATTTTGAACACCAAAGGTTGACATTTGACTAAAAAATGGCTTCCCAAATTTTGGCATAAAAATAAAATGGCTTTAAAGCAGGATAGAAACGTCTAAAACGTTAAAAACAAGCCGTATTTTTAACAAACGAGGTCTAGCCATAGGGGGGAACCCACATTCTCGGATTTGGGCTGGATCTTTTTATTGTAAGGAACAGCTGAGAACTTTACATATATACCGTCGTACTTGGCGTACTTAGAACTTTCTTTCAAGCCTACTTGCACTTCTCTAGGTTGTACCGAAGGAACGGTATAATGCAAAAAGTAGCGGGGGAAACCCGTGTAACGGGGTTTTGGGTTGGGGAGGGCCACAGGTGGACAAGGGGGGGGGGGGAAAGGGGGGAACTTCCCCCCCCTCGGCGGAGTCGCCCACAAGGGGTCGCGAAATTGCTCCCACAAGGGGTAAGAAAATTGGCCACAAGGGGTCAGAAAATTGCCCAAAAATTAGGTTTTCCGACTAAAATTTCCAAAAATGTCCCGGAATTTTTCACTTAAAATTACTATTTTTAGCTAAAAAATGTCCAAAAAACGCGTTTTGGCTAAAAATCGCTGTTTTTTGTTAAAAAATGGCAAAAATCGCTTAAAAATCGCTTTAAAAAGTACCCCTAAGAAAAATCGCTCTCACAAGGGGTGCCCAAATTTGCTTCCACAAGGGTCAGTGAAATTTGACCTCCCGTTCAGGTCAGGGGCGCACTTAGGGGGCGGGGGGGGGGGCGGCCGCCCCCCCCCGAAACCAGATGTAAAGAAAAAATTTTATTGTCCGCGCGCAGCGCGGACATAAAATTTAAAAAATTTTCGCGCCTTCGGCGCGAAATCAACATTATTTTTGCTTAATTTACCCTTATTTCGGCGTTTCAAACCTTTCAATAGCAGCTTTTTTAAGATTTTCAAAAACTTTCGCGCCTTCGGCGCGCAGTTTAATGAATTTTTGCTTAATTTACGCTTAGTTTTGCTTTTCAAACCAAATTTTCAAAATTTTTTTAACTTCTGGGGTGCCCAGACCCCCCCCCCAAATTTTTCTGAGGTCCGCCCCCGCGAAAAAAATTTCTATGTGCGCCACTGGTTCAGGTATGGGGAGGGCCCCTCCCCCGGAATTTTGGAGGGTCTCTTTTTAGACACCCCCCAAACATAGTTTCCCTGGAACTTTGGGTCTGGGGGGGGGGTAAATCTTGGGTGGTTGGTGGTCTACCCAAGAAATGTGATGGGGGGTACCCCCCCCAACCCCCCCCCAGAATTCGGACCTCAGAAATTTCGAAAAATGGCCTAAAAACGCAAAATTTTCTGTATTTTAACGCTTTTTTTGTCAAAACAAGGCTTGTTTTTATCGTTTTTAGCGTTTTTGCACCGTTTTAAAGCGATTTTAAGTCAAAATTTTAGAAAAATTTTTCAAAAAATGACCATTTTTCGGCCAAATTTAGCTAACTTTTTGGGCCCGAAAATCGCTGGGGGGGGGTTCGGGGGGGGTAGCCGAAGGTTGGGGGAGGGCAAGTCAAAAATTCTGGGGGGGGGTAAAATTGGTCAAAAATTTTGGGGGGGGGGGTACCCCCCCCCCCCAAAGGAAACTATGCCCCCAGACATAGGTGTACCTGGGGGGGGGGGGGGGGGGGGAACCCCCTCCCCCCAAATGGAAAAGTGCCGACCCCACCCTCGACATTTTGGAGGCAGACCCCACCCCCAAATGGCCAAATCCCAGACCCCACCCACCCAAATTTTCCAGACACCACCCTCAAAATTTTGAAAATTTTGCCTCAAAATTAGTAAAAATTCGAAATTTTTTGCAAAAATTCGAAATTTTTTGCAAAAATTCGAAGTTTTTGCCAAAAAATCCAAGTTTTTCGACTAAATGAGCAAAAATGAAGAAATATTGTTGATTTTTAGTTGGAAATAACGTTTTTTAAGCGAATTCGCGAATTTTTTCTAAATTTTTGACCGAAATGTTTTTACCCCCCCCCCCCAAATTCGATTTTTCCAGACCCCACCCCACCTCAAACCGGCTGACCCCACCCACTCTAATTTTGGCTACCCCCTCCCCCAACTATTTCTCAAGGTACACCTATGCCCCCAAACCTCCCAAAAAATTTTCTATTTTTATGCCAAAAATCGCATTTTCAGCCATTGCTAATGCCGAAAAACATGAAATCATTTAGTAATTTTAACATTAGACAGTGTTCTTAAACTCGATAACTTGTTTGCCAACATGTTTCTGAGTCCGGAATAAAATCAATATTGAGTCTAGATGTCCATAAAACCGTAATAAACGTGTATTTCTCGCAATAATAAGCACGTTAAGCCAAAAGTTTGGACTTTTTTGAAAAATGTTGCAAAATTTACCCTAAAAATAGCCATGCTTTGGCCAATTTTCGAGCCTTCGGCGTAGGTGTAAGGGTTGAGGGGGGGGTGTAGCCAGTCCCCCATTTTCTCAACTCCCCCCCAGAAATTTTGGAAGGAGAAGTAGAAGGTCCCCCACCACCTTTGCACGAATTATGCACAGCTGAGTTTTCAAGAATTAATTTTTGCACATCCCTCGTCCGGCTATAAATCAGAATTTAACTTTTGAATTTTGGGCGGTGTCAGCTAAATACCAGCACAGCACCGCCCAAAGTTTCCTGTATACTCCTTCTGGCGGAATAAAAAGTATCTAGGAATTAGGCACACTTAATATACTGCTTGTATGAATTTTGCACACTCCCAGTACCTTTCGTATCAACTGCTGTTATTTCATAAAAATTCTGACAATTTGATGATAATTGCAAGCATAGTTAATTGAACTGAGAGTTAGCTAATCACAAGCTTAAATTGAGCTCAAGTTGAAGAAAAGCAGCACAGTTTGGATCGCGCCCCCACCCCACCCGCCATATGTAGGAATAGTTTCACCAGCGGGGGGGGGGGGTGCTGCTCCCCATAGTTTCCTTAGGGGGGTCTCCCCCCAAAATTTTCGACCAAATTTATCCCCCCCCCAGATTTTTTGACTTACCCTCCCCCAACTTTTGGCTACCCCCCCCGAACCCCCCCCCCAACGATTTTTGGACCCAAAAAGTTAGCTAAATTTGGTCGAAAAATGGTCATTTTTTGAACATTTTTTCTAAAATTTTGGCTTAAAATCGCTTTAAAACAGTGCAAAAAACGCCTAAATCGTTAAGGACAAGCCTTTTGATGAAAAAAGGGCTACATTACAGAAAATTTTGCATTTTTTGGCCATTTTTCGAAATTTCTGAGGTCCAATTTGTGGGGGGGGGGGGGTTGGGGGAGGGTACCCTCCCCTCAATCAAATTTTGTGGTTCGGCCAATATTTACCCCCCCCCAGACCCAAAGTTCCAGGGAAACTATGGTGCTCCTCCCCGAAATTTTCGACCAACTTTACCCCCCCCCCAGATTTTTGGACTATCCCTTTCCCACTTTTGGTTACCCCCCCCCCTCGAACCCCCAGCACTTTTTCAGCACTATGGGGCCACAAAGTTAGCTAAATTTTGCTAAAAAATTTTTTGGCAAAATTTAGCTAACTTTTTGGCCCCAAGGAGGCCCGGGGGGATAACCAAAAGTGGGGGGGAGTCAAAAAATCTGGGAGGGGGTAAAGTTGGTAGAAAATTTTTGGGAAACCCAACCCACCCCGTCCCCAACGCCGTCGCCGACACCCCAAGATCATGTACCTATGTACAGTGGCGGATCCAGGATTTTGAAAAGGGGGGGGCCCGCTGAAAAATTTTTCTGGAGGGGGTAACCAAATTTTTCCGGGGGGGGGGGGGTAAAAATTTGCTTTTTCAAGGAACAAAATATTTTCACAAGAAAATTAATATTGTGTATGGAAAGGCTAGTTCACTTGCCAATTGGAAAACAACTATATATATCCCGTGAGTGAAGCAAAGCATGGAGAATTTACACAAGCACGCGGGGGGTCAGGGGGCAGAGCCCCCCAGAAGTTGAAGAATTTTTTGAAATCGGGAAAAATCCGTCATGCAAACTTTTGAAAATATCAAATAAATAAAATGGAGATGTACATGTGTATATATGCTATATATATATAAATATAAATATATAAACTTGCTGCATATGGAGTAAGGGGACTAGCTTTGAAATGGCTGTATGCATTTTTGAGCGGAAGAACTCAGTTTGTGAAAGTGAATGGAGTCTTGTCTGTGGTGGGTGAGGTTATAAGTGGGGTCCCCCAGGGTAGTGTTCTGGGACCAGTACTTTTTCTGATGTACATAAATGATCTCCCTGACGTTGTTTCCAAATCAGGTATAAAAATATTTGCTGACGACACTAAAATTTATTTTTCGGGTACTTCGCTCAATGATTTTGCTAGCTTTGTAGTTGATTGTGCTAGTATTTTTGATTGGGCTGATAAAAATCAACTCTCGATAGCTTTTCAGAAAAGTATGCTTATGGAAATTGGAGTCCCGTATATTATTAGCGATTTTGAAGTAAATGAATACAAGATACCAAAAACGGATATAGTAAAAGATCTTGGCGTCTATATAACACCGGATTTGAAGTTTTCTACACATTGTGACAAAATTTGTGCAAAGGCCTACCAGAAAACTGCTCTCATTTTTAAGTCGTTTTGGTGTCGAGACTTAAAGTTTTTAGTAGCCATGTTCTCCCTGTACGTAAGACCAATTTTGGAATACAACTGTTGTGTTTGGTCTCCCTATCTAAAAAAAGACATAGCCAAGTTGGAATTAGTTCAGCGTAGATTCACCAAACGAATCCCTCACATTCGGAAACTTTGCTATAAGGACCGTCTTAAATTGACGGGTCTAGAGCTGTTAGAGAGTCGGAGATTAAAAGCAGATCTTGCTCAAACCTATAAAATAATCCATCAACTGGATGCTGTGAATTCAGCGGATTTCTTCACATATGCGGTGATTTCGGGTACTAGAGATCATGCCCTGAAACTTTTAGCCGACAAAACTAAGCTAGACTGCAGGAAGCACTTTTTCTCAAACAGGGTAGTGCCAATCTGGAATACTCTGGAAAGTGAAGTTGTAACCGCCCCAAACATCTTCGTTTTTAAAAAGCTTTTGGATAAGGTTGATCTTAGCCGTTTTCTTAGGTACGATTTTGATCAGTAGGTGTATATGCATGTATTATATATGTACTGGCGACATTCAAAATCAGCATTTTTAGTGTGAGTACTATGCAGTTAGTACGTAGATGTATATACTTATGGACGTGTTATATACGTATAAGTTGATATTTCTGTAGTGTTGGTACATGCAGAATCTTGTATGTCACCTATTTGGCTATTCTGTGACTATGTCTTTACTGCAATCAGTTCCGTGTGCCTGACTTGCATAACCTATGTTAGCCAAATAAAACGGTTTCATTCATATATATAGTAACATACGAAGTGGAAAAACTTGCAGTAAAATAGTATAAGTAAGTATATATATACAAGGAATGGTGGCAATAAAGAGGACTGACAAGTTACGAGGGCAACAAAGATAAAGTGCGAAGCGGGGGAGTCTGGGGGGCGGAGCCCCCCAGAAGTTGAAGATTTTTTTGAAATCGTGGAAAATTCAGCAATTCAAATGTTTAAAAAGATTAGTTAAGATGAGATGAGTTATTGAGTTGTATAATCGATCAGTGGAAAACCAAAACGGGAATTGGATGCTTTTCAGAAATTTTCACTTCCACTATTTATTCTAGAACACTTCCAGAAGCTGCCAATTATCAATCTTGTATTGCCCATTTATATACAAGAACCAAAAATGCTCCTTCGTCGCATGTAAAATACATATGACTACTCTCAGGCAGGTTGTACAAACACGGAAACTAGCCTGTAAAATGCATATGAGTGGCGTTGAGGTTGTAAATTAAGGAAAACAAGTTGCAACGGCTTAA